>JAHPZR010017436.1:10000-20000 GCA_019787425.1 Platygyra sinensis
AAAAATATGAAAAATTTTGTGGCCTCCAAGCTCTTAATTTGGAGCCAAAAAAGGACCGCCGGTGTTCGGCATGGCACCTCGCTCGTAGTTCGTCGAGTGTCGTCCGGGTAGGCGAATAGTTGTGTTATTTTGAACAAAATATGCTTTTCCTCGTCAAATTTAACCCAGAATTCTCCAGTTAACTACTAGTAAAGGCGACAGCAACTTACTCACTGTCTTTAGTTTTGTTAATTGCGAAGAGAAAGGCTATTATCGTGTCGTTTCGGTAGGACACCTAATTTTTGACTGCCGCTTGTACTGCGGGCGCAGCTGCCGTATGCAAGGAACGGCTTAGAAAAATGTTTGGAATATGGAGCTTGATATCTCTTCTTTAAAAGCCTGAGTGTACCAAATCGATCAGTGTGCTGTAAAGAATGGAAAAAAGGCAAGGAGCAGTCGATGTTGCGCCGTTTTCGGCCATTTTCTTTATTGTTTTGCGTCTTTTGACTCGCGCGATTTCAAATTTAGCGCTATAAGCGATAGAAAAAGCCCCGGATTTGTCGCGGAATTCTGCCCGATGTGAAGAATCTTATTTCGAACACCATCCCTCACTCAATAATTTTCTCCTATGTTATTGACAGGTAAAAATATTAATTTCAAGTTTCAGGCTAAACTGCACGAACGAAGAAACAAAGTGGTTACTGACGTACAATGCATAAAGACAAGAAAACAGATCTTAAAACTCTTAGCGAGTATATCTATGTACCTGCATGCCTTTTTAATAATCAGGGGATATCAAAATGGTCATCCTCCATTTTTAGTATATCAAATAGCAATTTGCGGACAACTCTTTTGAAAGAATTATCTCTAAGGTCTTCTACAGATTCTTCCTAAGAGAAATCATCACAAAACGAGTGATAATATACCTATAAACAGTTTTTTGAAGTTTATATGAAATAATTCATATTTATTTCATTTACAGTTTTATGTTTTTGTTTTTTGAAAATTTTGGCTCAACCAGACCCAATTTCCCGTCAGTTGAAAGAGCTCTAGGATTCGAGAGGCAAAATTCCAATTTTGCAGCTGTTTCTCTATTTTTCTATTTTTCTTTTTGTCAAGTGCTGCATGAAACATTTACCCTTAAAGGACCCAACCTATTAAATCTGGTTTTGTTTTCAGACATTCAACAGTTTAGACAGGGTTTCTTTACTATAAGGAAAAAGACCAGCGTTTAATTCTGAAAATTTCTAACTGTGACGCTTGTATTTTACTCATAACGTGCCTGCTCGCTTAGTACGGGAGTACTTCTTTATCTTTTGTAACAAAAAAGTTGAAGTTAACTCACTTGCCGAGTGTAAAACATCCTTCGACTTTTAAAAATTCGACTGACTTCGAATTTAGTACGATCGATGCTTACAAGCAGCAATCATCGTAGTTTGATTGCATCTGGATAAATAAAATTAACAACTGGTTCATGCTTTAGCGTACACTATCGAATTATGGAGCACGCGGGAAGTTTGGAGAGCACGAAAGAAGCGTAACAGTTGCCCGAGACGATAGCTTCTTAAGGGCTCTCCAAACTTCCCAAGTGCTCCATAACTCGATAGTGCACAGCTAAAAGCATGAACCAAATGTTTTATAACATAGTCGGTGCAATTGTGCATCAAATCCGACGCGAAAAACGCACAACAGTATCAGAAGTGATTGTTCGCGGTAAGCGAAATATTAAGCAAAATAGGAATTGGTTGTATTTCAAATTTTCTGTTGAAAGCTCGAGCTTTAACAATTTTAAACGAAAAATTTACGCTTACCTTTAAAGGTTGAAACAGACCAGTTTCTCATCTGTTTGGTTTTACCAGAGTGTCTTTCTGTCAAAATTTGTTGCATTTCAATTTTGGACATCCTTGGTGAACAGCAGCTGGTTTTGGTGAATTATGCGTGTGGTTTTAACCAGTCAGAAACGGAGAAATATTTTGAATGAATAACACTATTTGTTATAGTGATGGCCATCTAATATTCGCATTCATTTGTGTCAAAGAAGGGAACAGTCTTTCTTAGAAATTTCGCTAGAGTTCGGTCTAAATATACGCGCGCTCAAAGTAGCGTATCTCTCTTGTCAATAATCCGCAACATCGCTGAATTTCTTCTTTCACTGAAATATGAAAATTTCAAGCTCGAAGTTAAGACTAAGCCAAATGTAGACAGGTTTAAAACCAAATAATCTTGTAATACTCCCTACCGACGCAGCACCACAGTTTCTTAAGAAACTTACCCCCTGTATTCAGTTGTAATTAGTTCATATCAGACGTTGCCTATTGTTATGGTTCGAATTTTTTAGGGCAATAGCGCTATTGTTGGGTGTCCTCAGGGATTTAATTGTCGGATATCCAAAATCGAGCCTGGCAAGCGCCGAGTCTCAGCGAGAAATTTCCGGTCGAGAAAATTTTCGCGCAATTAGTCGCGGTATGAGTTTAATAATTGTTTGACTTGCACCACAGTTGCGTAACGAATTTTAAATAAGTCGCCATAAAGGGTTTAAACCCTGTTGGGCTCAAGAGAAAGGGTGCAAATTTAAATCCTATTGAATGAGTCGCGGAACATGTGAGCTTACAATTGTGTGGCCCGAGCGACAAAAGCGCGAAAGTAAGTGATTTTGAATGCTTCAATAGTAGCGGAATAAGTTTCTGACTGCTAGGTTAGTGCGTGGAAAAAGTGAGTGAATTAAAATGTTTGGTTTGTACAAAAGTGCGCGCGTTTTAAATTTCGAAAACGCACGCGGATGAAGTTTTTACTTCAGTTGTTAAGCTTGAGCAACAATAATAAAAGTCAGGAATGAGTTTTAGAACTTGTCTGTCACCCACGATCTGTAGCGGTTGTTTCGAAATGACAAGTAGTTTAAGCCACCCCTCCCTTCCGAAAATATGCGCTCGAACAAATCTTCCCTTCAGTGACCCGGTAATTTATCATCTTTGACAACAATTTCACTTAACCCTACACCAGAAAGAGTTGTTTGTTGTTTCGCTAATCGACGACAATTTTAAATCTCGCGCTCGGCTGATCAGCTAAGCGTCGGCTCTTTCAACCCTTTGTTTTTCTAACAAAAGAGCTAGATGTCGTCGAACAATAACAATCACCATAGAAGGTGTATCGAGCCGGCTTGTTTTAAGACAAATTCGGAGTCAAAGTTTGATATGTGTTACCTCTATTCTCAACAGTTGTTTCTCTATTTTCGGGGGTGGAAGCGGAATAATTGGATCTCTCTTATTCATTATTCCATGTATTTTTTTCAGAGTTATTCATTATTCCTTATTCAATTTTGTTCAATATTCATTATTTCGTTTAGGGTTTGTCGAGTAACTTTAGTTGCATCGACGTTGCAATTCCATCAACTTTGTATTCAGGATTAGCCAGTCCCACACGGTGCTCGCCGAAGATAGATAAAAGTATTTTTACCGTAGAAACAGTGGTGTCGAAGAATGAACTGTTTTTTCTCAGTAATGAGAAATAATATAGGTATTGAACACACGTAGAATTGCGTTAATTTTACGCGTCATTTAACAAATTGACGTCAGTTTTTCATGCGTCTGTCCTGTTATTGATCATGAATTTCGTCATAACATTGTCAAAGCTGTGGATCGTCAGACAACTTTGACAACGTTATGACGAAAGTCATTGTCAATAACAGGACAGACACATTAATAACCGACATCAATTTGTTCTATTACGATAGCTGCGGAGATTCACGCGCGCTCATTGTTCAAAAGTTTTATTGTCAATATGACAAATTGTTATTTTAAAAATATGGTATCGATGACAGCACTGGTTTGATAAACGTTTGTTCCGATCCCTTAACTTACGGTGGCCGAACTCAGTATTCAAGTGCCTATGCCTAATTCACCATTACTTTTAAACTATGCTTTGGCGCCCGTTTTTTGTGAGACTTAAGCGGTTAACCACAGAAGGGTTTATCCTCGCATTTTGGCTAAGGTGTGTGCTGTTGCCATGACAACAGGGGTGGTTTAAAACAAGACTTAAAACATGGTTTTTGATTATTCAAAAAAATCCAGTGGTCAGATTATTTTCATCATTTGCCCACCACGAATTAGACTGCGAGCAGTCTCTTTCTTTTCCTAACGTATTCCTTGCGTTAAATTAAAGCTATCGAGTAGCAAGCTCCTTGTTTCTTTCCCTAATTAGCATAACATTAACTGAGGTCCGCGCGCGGAGGATTTCAGAAACGAAAACCGACTACTCGTAGTCTAACCACGAGTTGACATTAAATCACTTCTGTCAACACTGTTTCTAATAAAATTTTGACATGACGATTTTCGTAATTCGCCGTAAATCGTTAAAAATTCCCTATGTCAAAATTGAGACTTTTTTGTGATATATCATTCACGTGATTTCTGAACTATTTTTTGCCAAATTTCTTGAAATTCTAACGACTGGATGGTTAGAAATCGGCAAGACAAAAGCAATCGGTCTCAATTGTTCGAGCAATTGCGCATGCACCGCATCTAACTGGGTTCCGGTAACAAAGAAAAGCTGAGGATTGCTGAGTTCTTTGCATCATTACCTTTTCTAACATACCTTTATAATAAAAGACTAAAGCCATTAACACACTGCGTTCAGATATAGAGAAAAATAACACAGATAGTGCGGGTGTTGAGTAAATAAAATGATCGCTCTATTGACGGCATGTTTTGTTGTTTTGAAATCCTTGTGCGCGCGCTGAATTTCATCAGCAAAGCGCGCGCGAAAACTGTGATCGGTCGTGCCTCGTTCCCAGACGTTTCTCTCTCGCTGCCAAAGTGGTGGGCGCGCAAGGGAGGAAGGGAAGGGGAAAGGATGTTTCGCCTCTCTTCTTTCTCCTTCCCGTGATCCCTCGCGTGCTGGTTCCCAGTTTCTCGTGCTTCTAGCTCGCCTGCTTCACCTGCTTTGCCACTGAAATCGAAGCGCCTGAAGAGGAGGCAGGGTCTAGTCAATATAATTGTTCGGAAAGTCCCGCCTCTGAGGTCGTCGGCAAGGTTAATTCAGAAATATTCGAATCTCTTAGGAAAAGTTTAGGAAACATTTTGATACGTTCGTAAGCCTTCGGGCAATTATATTCGGAGAGTCATCAGAAACCTTCGAAGAATCGGTCCAAATCTTCGAAAACGTGTGAAAATGGCCACCATGGACAATCGTAACACAACACATGGTGTAGCCACCTACCAAAGGTTGTTGTTGTTAAGTCGGACACGGTTTATTATTCATTAGTAAATTCTCACCTCCGACTATTGCATTTCTAGCTTTTTGATTGGCTAAAAAACTCCGACTATGAGCCATTATTATTCAACAAATTGTAACACTATCCAAATATGGTCATGATGCTCTCGATATCTGTCATCCGTAGGTAACAGATATCCGGCGATATACGTAGCTTCGTACGCGGGAAGAAAAAGTGAAGTGAAAAAATGTCGACAGAAAGGTCTAAAAATGTTACGAGCTTGGAAATCAATTTTGTTATCAATTTGTTGAATAATAAAACAATTATCCTGCTCAATCTCGCGGAATATCGTCTGATTTTAGCCGACTCGGGCTACGGCCTCGTCGGCTAAGTATCAGACGATATTCCGCGCGATTTCGCAGGATAATTGTTAAATAGTCGGAGTTTTACGTCTTATCTTTTTTTCGGCTCATGAGCGGGCGGAATTCAACAAATCCTGCAATCTGATTGGTTCCTGGAGCGGGCGGAATTCTCTCATACGGACCGCTACAGCGGGCGGAATCCATCGAGTTGATCTATTTTCGTGAATGAATTAGCGGTTATCGTCAATCTTTCGCCCTTTTTACACTTCAAAAGACAATGAATTAACGCAAGTTTACCTCTATTCACCTTTAGATGGCAAGGAAAGTTACTGTAAGTAAATTCAATTGAAGTTTTTGAAGTTGTGAGAGTTTGTTTGGTTGTTTATTGCTCGGCGCTGTAATGGCGCGAGATCCTGTGTGTCTCTCTGTAAAGTTTTAAGTAAAAACTGAGTCAATTTCAGTCGAGTTTCCCTCTCTAATTGTTGCTGTACTTCAGAGAATTGCTGTGGAGTACACTTAACGAATTTTCTCGTTATCTGCTACTCAATTTACGGTAGAAAAGTCTAATTCAGTCGAGTGATTCGCAGTGATCGACAAAAACTGTTTTTGAAGTACAACTTCAAACTTTGAACAAAAATTCACACCTAGAAAACAATTTTGGAGACCTAACTAGGGAACTAAATGCACTAACATAAAGTAGTTCGAAATAATTCTGTTCTTTAATACATCTTTCTTCGTATAGTATCTGATTTACTCGTTCTTTCGCTCGTTAGATTTTTTGCGAATGGTTTGTAGACGGCGCATAAGCCGATTCAATGGCAAAGTTGCGTAAACAAACGCACTTGTAAGCCAGTTTACGGCAAGAAAAAAAAGATAAAAATGTTATTGGCCGGCTTAGGGTCGGTCCGTATAGGGAAAAACTGTGACCTCGGGCTTGAAAATGCTGCCCTCGGCCTGCGGCCTCGGGCAGCATTTTCAAGACCTCGGTCACAGTTTTTCCCTATACGGACCTCCCAGCCGGCCAATAACATATATATATGGAAAATAGTGCGCCAAGTTTAAAATTTTTCGCTTTGTAAAATTGTGGAAATAAAAATCGGCGGCAAAACCCGGTTTGACAATTTGCTAAAACAATTATTCCATTCGCCCTTGTTGGATATAAAGTCATTTTATTATTCAAATTTCATACACTGTACGAATTCCGATTTTCTGATTGGTTGATTTGTGCCACGTGGGTTATGACGGAACAACCGCCTTAACGTCATTATCGTGGTGTAATAGCCGTGGTGTAAATTCTATACACCACTGTCATTACACCATGGCTTCGGCTGACTCAAAGTTTGACGATTTTTGCCCGCAGTGTATTCAATTTGAATAATAAAAATGTTAACGCACTCATTGCTCGTGAATTATCGGTATTCACCTGCACTCGTCCACTAACAATGAACTCGAAATTTTCAATACCGCACTCGGCGGCCTCGTGCAGTATTGACATTTCTCGTTCATTGTTAGTGAACTCGTGCAGGTAAATCCCGATAATTCACTCGCTGAGTGCGTTAACCTGTAATTATTATATGGCTAGTGTTTGTAGCCGATATAACGCGCGCTCTGATTGGCTAAGTGCAGCTTCACGCCGGGGCATTATTCTCCCGTAATGCCCACGGGCCGATTACGGATCATGCAAATTAGGAAAGGAAAATCTAGAAAGGTTATCCAAAGCCATATTTGCTTTATTTACATTGAAAATCGTTGTGATACAAGACGATCAGTGACGATTAACATTCAGAGAGTTAATTATATTACTATTTTAAGGAAAAAATGAGGTTACATCGGCAAATTGCGAACGAGTTCATTGGTTAGAAAGAAATTGAAATTTTCATACATTAAAGAGCAAAACCACGAAAGGAAAAGAAAACTGCCAGTGAAATGAAAAAATGTCAGCGATATTTGTCATCAATAAACAAAGGAAGCATAGTAGAAGTTTTAGACTTACCGGCTGCTGTCCTTGAGCACTTATTGGCAAAGTTTTTTTAAGATATCGGAAAACGAATGGCGACGATTATAAACCTGACACCCTGTCGGGTTTGCAGCGAAGTATACAGAGGTTTCCCTTCCGAAGGCAGGTCTCCTTTCACTGTCATTTCACCATTCAAAAGGTAATTGGTGACACCAGAGCAATACAGCAGTCAACATCAACAAATTCTCTTGCTGTCACACAAGCCAGTTTAAACATCTTCAAGGACCATCAGATTTAAACAGCCGAGTGTTCTTTTTTTCCGGTGTGGACATTCACAGCATCTCGGAGCGCCAGTTCAAGATCTTTAACGGGCCAGCTTAACGGGCCAGTAACTATAATCCAGGAACCTCAGAAATGGCGAAGAGTTTTCATTGAAAGTGACGACGAAGAGTAGTGCCGATTCCGTTCAAATTGTATTTTCTTTTACCGACACGGCCACACGGCTTTTGAGCAAGTTTGAAGCACTTTTCTGTAGGCATTGACGTTTGGCGGTTGTTCCTTGAGAATGTCGATGAAAATTCTCTCGTCATATAGTAACACAACTGTACTTTTGCGGCCGTATTGATCATTGTTTTCCAAAATAAATATATTTTCTTGACGGAGTACTCGTCAGTTCGCTGAATTCCATGTATGCAGTTTGACGGTTTGAAAAGATGAATGAATAGATAAGCGCACGCATCACCGGATGTGAAGTAACGACTTCCCCTTGAATTTAGATTTTTTCTTTCTTTAGAATCGTTTTGTTAGCCATATAATAAACAACTTAAAGTGTCTATACCGCCTGCAGGGTTTTTATAGTTTTGATATCTCTTTAACGTGTAAAAAAGTATTCTTAGAAAAAAAATTCTTCTCCGGCGCTTCTTCGCCCTGAAAACGAGCTTTAAACTTACCGCTTTGGCCACGCCCATTGTAGGTGACCGTGAGTCAAGGCAAAAAAGAGATTGGGTTCCAGAATGGGTCGTGACGTCAAGTCAGGAAAGCGCCAAATCCCGCCAGTAGTCAGTTCACTGTTTTTCAGTAATGCAAAAGAGTTTTCGGAGACATAAATATGCCTGATAGATGTGTTGTTGCTGGCTGTTCTAATATTCCGGATTCAGAGAAGGGAATTGCATTGCATAGGATTCCATTCTACGGTGATGAACGAAGTCAAGCAAAAGCTCGGAGGAAGAAGTGGACAGACTTTGTAAAGTTGAAACGTGCAAAGTGGAGTCCGACTGCCTCGTCCGCTGTCTGCTCTTGTCATTTCGCTCCTGAAGACTTCACAAAACGACTTTCTTTTAGTGGTCAGAGACTTCAAAGAACTCTTCTGAAGGACGAAATCGGTATTCTTCCTGTACCGAGATTTCAGCGAAACACATTCGAAGAAGAAGAGTTGTCTCGTCGAAGTCGTCGTCAGGTAAGCCTATTGTTTTGCATGTTCGATAATAAAATGCGAGATGCCGGTCAATTCGAGCTTGGTTTCGACTACGTTCGCTCGATTATCTTTCGTCAACACAATCAGCGTTTAAGTCTTGTGCTGTTTCCACGCGAATGTGCTTAATTTTTGTTTTGCATTGCTTCAGATTATGAGGGAAGTAATGGATGTTGAAACAAACATACCTGTACCATCACGTGTTGAAGAAGGTGAACAGAGTTTGATGGACGAGAGTCACGCAGACGAGAGTCACGCAGACGATAGCGATTTGGTGCAATCTGATCCAGAAGCCGTCATGGGCGTCGATATTATGGATGTGGAAGCTCCAGAAGAGTTGATTGTTTTGTCCTGTGATGCCTCCAGCCAAACGAGGGGTTGTGTTGGATGCACAAGGTTGAAGGAAGACGTCCGGAAGTGGAGCAACAAATACATAACTCTGAAAGAAAAGTATGATGCTCTGACCAAGCAGCCAGCCAAAGTTTCCACTGGTATGTTCATTTGTATTTTGTAAATGTAATTGTCGGCCAAAACATACCCCTACTCCCTTTCTGTCAGTTTAATATTGATACTTTTGTATTGTTTTGTCTAATGAAGGAATTCAGTGTGACCAGCTTAATGGAACTGATGTGACAGAGGAACTGCCTAATGTCAATTTGACAAAAATGGATACTCATGAGAATGCTGAGAGTGGTGTTGATTTGGTGTGTGACAACCAAGATGTAGATGATGTACTAGATGATGCGCTTGACTTTGACATCATTGAAGAGGAACCGGGCTATAATCAAACTATGCTGGTGGATAAAAACTATCAACCAGACACTGACCAGGACACAGATACTGGGACGGAGACAGAGACAGAGACAGAGACAGAGACAGAGAAAGAGACCGATGGCGAAGAAAGTTCCTCTACCAAATGTCCAAGGTCATAAAATTAATAACAGCATCAGTCAATTATAGTATAGGTTGACAACTTACTACATATGAGTTCATGCCTCTTTTTATAGCAGTTTTGATTGGAC
>JAHPZR010017437.1:2500-12500 GCA_019787425.1 Platygyra sinensis
GTTGGCAAGCCGGATCTACTTGCAGATGAACCTTTCCAGGTAGCTTGCCAAGCCCATTATCAAACACATCTGGGTAGTTGTTAGCGAGATCGTTTTCCAAATTCTCCACAACGCTAACAAAGTTCTCCTTGTGCACGGTTAACAAACCCATCTTCTCGCTAGCGTGCAAACCCAGAAGTGGAGTTAAACCCTCCTTGACGACTAAAAATCTCACTTTGTACTTCCTATTGTTCCGGGGATTAACAACTGGCAGAACACAGGTCCCAACCGGCTTGACTTTTGTGCCATTCCTTATAAAGAGGGACTGGGAACAAGGTTCGAGATCCACATCTTCCACATACTTAGATGGCATAATGTTAGCACTAGCTCCACAGTCAATTTGAAATCCCAGCTTTGCCCTTTATAGCCTGCACCCTTACAACGCTGATCTCTTCCAAGTCTTCGTCGCTCTCAATGATTCTTTTTCTTACACCGCTTACACACTTTGCCCCACGCAGGACACTTCTTTCTCTCAGGAGCGTGCTCATAGCCACAAAACTTGGAGTCGGAACTTGAGGTTTCTTTCTAAATAAATAAAGTAAGTAAAAGGCTTTATTTGAATTCACTTATCGTATAGCACACCAGTGCTAGTTTGAGCGAATATATACATAAATAAAATTTAGAATTAAATTAAAATCATAAATGAACTAATTACATATAAATTGCTATAGATTCTCAAAGTCCACGAGTCGTGCAAGTTACTTGAAAGATTGAAGATCGGACTGACTTCGCAAATTATCATCCAAGAAATTCCATATCTTGGGCCCAGAATACTTAATGCATTTAAACACTGTTAAATTTGACTTGGTTGATGTTGTCCACAGGTTCCGATAGGGACTTCATGTGCAACGTAGTGACTTCTTCGCTGCGGCAGATATCGATACACCGATTCAAGGTGAGATCTCAAATTCTCAGAAGCTTCTTGGTAGTCTGCTCATCTTTAATTCCAAGCACATCTTAGCCAAGGTTTTCAGCTCGGCAACAAAACAATCGACCGACTCGGTTGAAAGCTTGTCCCGCTTGTTAAAACAGTATCTCTCATAGATCTCATTGACTTCTCCAATGCAGTGTTTCTCCATTTTAGCCATTACCACGCGCCAATTATTCGAATCCACGCCCTCGGTGATACTAAATGTTTTAATAACTTTTAGAGCGTCATTGCCAATCGTGTGCTTGAACGTTGCAAGTTGGTACGGCGAGCTTTCTCGATGTAACCTAGAAATAACGAAATAGTTGTTGTACCTTTCCTTCCGAAGCTTCCAGTCATCGGCTACTTCTCCGCTGGGCCGCAAAGCAAGACGTGTAAGTGGGGAAATTTGATGAAACATTGAAGACTGGCTTGTTGAAGGTTGAGCAACCGTAGCAGAGCTTCCACTGGTTCCACAATGGCCTTCCTCATCGCCCATGTCGCAGACACTTTAATTCGTCGACGACCAATAGGAACTAGACTATGTAATAAACGACCAGGATAAAAGTAAGAGACGTTTACTCAGTAAATCTACTGATCGCAACTGACTACGAATATTTAAGTAGGTTAAACTGGCGGGAGCGGGTCTCTAGAGATTGTACCTGCTGCTAAGTTATACAACATAACGCATCTTATTACAACAATGTGCAGTGTGCATTATCATACATTTTGGCATAGACTTCAACCCACCTTGATAGGAAACTTTAGATCCCGGTAAATAGTGTCAGTGTAAATGAAAACCACTCAAACTTCAAAGAGAGGTATAATATTGGCCTAATGGACTAGTAATAACCAAAGGTTAGCAAAAGCGGGCGAGGATTTTTTTTTGCCCATTTGAGGAATAAAAGATCTGGGGGCCTATAGGGAAAGGTCGGGTGCTTTTGTTTGTCCATGAGCACCCCCCCCCCCCCCCCCCAGCTTTTACTCGCTTTTTCCTCCAATTTCACAGTAACAATAGCGTGATTTGACAAAATCTGTGAAACAGTAACACCAGAGCATTCCACGAGACACTAATCCCATTGTTTGCTTTCCTTAGATTTAGTAATATGCTGTAATTGTTGCTGTTTCACGGGTAAATAAAAACAATGTATGTTATAAAGTATGCGTATTGATCGAGTCAAATGATTGATTTAACGTAAGTGTGATTTATTTAAAATCATGACGTAGAAAATATGAAATCAAACAAGGCGTACATGTTACACAATGTCCTCATGTAAACTGAAACAAAATGACCAATGTATAAAAAATTTCAGTTTTTTCCACAATATAACGTATAAAGCTAAATGATGGTTTGTGGGAATACTTTAACATTTCATTGAATAAAAATTTAAACAAAACAACTGTATTGTTACATATACTAAATGCTCTGTTAAAACTGAAACTATTACTGAATTATCAAATGCTACTGCATGGTTCCTGAGTTTTTGGCAGTCATATCTGTACGGTAAACGTCAGAAATTTTGCGACTTTGTTTAATACGATCCACAATATAATGTCCTAAGTTTAAAGTTTTGTTTGAAAAAATAGTTTAACATGTGACATGTTAAAATTCTCACTGAATAATACTAAAACGGAACAACTGTATTGTAACAATTTTTTCAATAGACTAATGAAAGCACATTCACCAAATGTTTTTGTAAAAACTGAAACTAAACGGCTCTTGTTACTCACACTAAATGGTCTGTAAAAAGTGAACTACATTTATAACTGAATTACCAAATGCAACTGTGTAGTTTCCCATTGTTTGTTAGTCACAGTTGTTATAGTTGACTTCATCCTTTTTTTTGGAACGTGCTTTGATGTACAACAAACTGCTGTTTCAAGCTGTTACATTAGTACCTTCAAGATTGTTCATGAATGTTCTAAATAGAAACTGTCTAGTGTCACTACGTGAAGTCACTCAGATTTAACAATTTCTTTGATATAATTAGAAGTTGCATGTACAAGCACCGTAACATTTTCTTTTGAAGGCAGAGCTTCTGAGATCTGAAGGAAGACCATCGATATCGCTTCACGTTTCTGAGATCGAAGGATCTCAGACCATGCGCTTGTTAAGTCAATGAGGAACAGCTTTCGCTCCACGCTTCTATGAAATTAAAGAACGCGATCTCGCACTATGCGCTTGTCAGCTCAAGGGCAAACAATTCAGTCTGACGCTTCGCGATTGAAGTTAAGGAAGAACAGTTGCCACTCTCGATTAAGACGGAACACGGCCGGGAAATGGCATACAACGCGACGACATGAACAGAAAAGTCGAATCAAAGTTGACACGCCCGATTTGGATTGGTCGGCGCAGCTGCTATGTATGACCTTCACGTGATCCAAGGTCCAAATGTTACGCGTGGTGTGTTTGAGAAAATAGCATTCTTTGCATTCCATGCATTCGTGGTGGAAGACTCAAGATTTCAGCAAAATCGAGTCAAGGCCAAACTATACAACTGCGGCGCATGCGTTTGTAAAAGCAACGTTGAGATTAGGATTGCGGGCTCCTTTTGTCGCCCGGTAAAATGACAAATGTAAGTGAAAACAAAATATAAATTGTTAATGAAGCTATATAATTGTTGTCTCAATAATGTTGACTGATACATTTCATCTTGAAATGTCTGCAAAACGCGCATTGGACAAAATGTAACTAAAAGATTAGAAATAATGACGTCTAGATTGGTTTTAGACCAGTTATATTTTTCTTGTCTATCTAACAAAAGAGCAATGTCTATCTTTTCCGCAGAATATTTCTTGATGTCAATTGAAACTCCAGAAAAACGTTTGAAGACGAAATATTCAAACAGCAACTGTAACAATCACCTTGTTATGGTCTTCCTGTGGCATTTGCCAAATATAGAAATATGTAAATTGGATGTGTGCGTATATATGCTTGCGCATATCTGTAATTAAACGTGCTTTGAGTGGACCGTCATGTTGCTTTGGTGTGGCTCGATCAGTCTTATCAATACATGACAATTTTGGCGACGAGGATGGGATCTTAGAGGATTTTTACGGCAGAAAAGGTGAAAGACATCCTAAAAAAGATTTACAAGACGTCTCAAGATGCCAGATGAAAGAAATCCGGTTCGAAATATCGGAAGAGTTAAGAAGTATGTAGTGGGAACTGACTTCGAAGCGTATGCAGAACAGCTAGAATTCTTCTTCGTGGCCAATGGAGTGACCGGCCCGAACCAGAAGAAAGCCGTCCTGTTGTCTAATCTTCCCACTGAGACGTACCAACTGGCGAAAGATTTAGAGGCCCCAACATCGTTAAGAGAGGATTCTCTCACGTACGACACGGTCGTAGAGCGTCTCTAAAAGCAATTGAAGCCCCAGAAATCTGCTCTAGTCGCTAGGTACGAGTTTGATAACCAAGCGCGAAACGCAGGAGAAACGGTGAGTCAATATGTTGCTGTTCTAAAGCATCTAGCTACTGAATGCAAGTTTAATAAAGCCATGCGGTTGGAAAGGCTCCGAGACAGATTGGTTTCGGGAATTTGGGATAAGAAAATGATGTCAGAGCTTTTGAAACTCAAACTCGAGGAACTGACATTTGATATTGCTGTAGCGAAATGTATCGCCATCGAGCAAACGTACAAGGATGTTGAAGCTCTCCAAGGGGGGAAAGAGTCAAACCAAGTGCAGACCCAGTTGATTTGTTAGAGTCAGACCCAGTTGATTTGTTATCCCAGTCAAGGCCAGACAAGAAGCTTAAACCTAAGAGGAAAGCTTAGCCTCCAGAGAAAAAGTTCCCATCCCATAAAGAGTTCGCTGAGCAAAGTTGCTACCGCTGTTTGGGCAATCATGACCATAAAGGTTGTCCGTGCAAAAGGGAAAAATGTTACCACTGTAACAAGACCGGTCATATTAAAAGGGCCTGTAAAGCCAAGGAAAGGGAGGCACAGAGTACCCGACCCCCAGTTAATTATATGGACAGTGATGATGGTGATAGTGATGACTACTTAGGATCCCTTGAGGTTCATAACATGGACAACAAGGATCGCGTGATATGGGTCAGCCCCGAGGTACGGGGAAGGGTGATCAAAATGGAACTAGACACAGGGTCGGCTGTGTCTGTACTCCCATACAAGCAATATAAGGAACGTTTTGGCCAAGTGAAACTAGCAAAGGGTGACATCACACTTAAAACCTACACTGGGGAGAAAATAACGCCTAAGGGAGAGATAAAGTGTAATGTCAAGTTAAGGCCAAGAAAAAGAGCTGACCTTACAAGTGGTTGAGACACCAGGGCCAGCATTGTTTGGGGGTGATTGGCTTTCCAAAATTCAGCTGGACTGGGGTGAAATCAAAGCCCTTAAACTTAGCAAAACACCGAAAGGGGGCATACAACACAAAGTAGATCAGCTATAACAGAAGTATGACTCCGTATTTTCTGAGGATGTGTGCACGCTTAAAGGTCACAAGGCTGATTTGAAAGTCGAGGAAAACTGTCAGTCTAGCTTTCATAAGCCGCGCCAGGTTCCATATGCACTTCGCCCCAGAGTAGAAGCAGAGTTGATACGTCTAGAGAAGGACGGTATTCTGTCTAAAGCAGAATACAGTGAGTGGGCTACTTCGCTTGTTCCAGTAGTTAGGCGTAATGGATCAGTACGGCGACTTCAAAGTCTCGGTCAATACAGTACTTCATGCGGAAAAGTATCCTCTACCGCGTATAGAGGATATTTTTGCTAATTTGGCTGGAGGAAAGCATTTAAGCAAACTGGATCTGCGCCAAGCTTATCACCAAATGAAAGTGACGGAGGAGTCTAAGAAGTACCTCACAATTAACACGCAAGGCTTTTAGTAGTTATAGAAGGTCAGAATTAAGCCCTGTTCTGGATTTCCTGCATACTAATTTGGATTTCCCGCATACTAATGTGGATTAGGTGTCTATAACAATTTGGATTTCCTCCATACTAATGAGGTGCCTAGGTAAATCATTACTATTCAAACTGCCTAGGTAAAAATGCGTTCCTCCATACTAATGAAGTGCCCAGGTAAAGCGCCTTCCCCCATACTAATAAACGTCACTCTAGAACAATACAAACAATAATCTTGCCTAAAATTGCCCGCTCATAGTTCACCCTGATTGGAAAAAATCTCTTATGTGTTAAAATTATAAGCGCGAATTTTAACGAAAGCGCTAAGTTTCTTGTAATCGCTTTGCTGCGAAAGTCTATCTCCGAGACTTTCAGTTTATTCGAAACGTTTATCATGAAAGATTTTTTATCACTAGCGTCCATGTTTTTTAAACTGCTTTGAACGCTTGTTTAACTGTCCGTGATTGGGAAACGCTGACAACCGCAAATGTTTAAAAGCGTAATAAGGTTCTCTAGCTTTCTCAGTTTGAAACCGTTCTCCGATTTTCGAAACCGGGATCTTTTAACCCCGATTGGTTTAGGTAGAATCTCTTATGCTTTCTCTCTCAGCTTTGCTGACGAGAGAGAGAATTAATTCTTAGCTAACTGCTCGAGTTTTCCGCTCCTTTAGTCACTCATTTTGCAATCACGCAGTGCCTCTTACTTTTAACCCCAGATTTACATACAAACTCCAACGGAGAAATGTTCAGCTTTTCTGTCATGTAATCGATGCTTCACTTTGCCTATATAAGTCCCAGCAGCTAGCCTTGTACACGACCTTTAACTTAAGAGAGCGGTCAATCCTGTCCTTCCGGGGGAATAAAGAGTTAACGCAGTGAGTGCACAGGTGGCCCAAGTTCCTTTGGGAACCGTCAACATGACATGCGTGACAGCGTCATTATAAGAGTTTGTATGCGAATATTACGATCGTACAGAATAGTTCAATCACCTGGTCTTAACTAACCACGATTGTGTGGTTCAGTTTTACCAGAATGTTGAAAAAGAGACTCTAACATACCTTGACAGGAAACTGTAGATCCTGGTAGGCAGTCTCAGTGCAAATAAAAACCACCCACACTTCAAAGAAAGATATAATGTTGGACTAATGGGAAAAATGACAAATGCAAGTGTCAACAAGATGTCAATATTCTAATGATAATACCAGATAACTATTGACTGAATATTGGTGTATTTCCATCCTCGATCAGCTGTCTTATAACATGCTTTGCGCCAAAGCGTATAATAGCTGAAAAAAAAAAACAGAAAGAGTAGTGTCTTGATAAGTCCAAAGCTATTTTAGTTTGCTTCCTGATCTGAGCCCCTTTGAAATACAAAAGTACTCCTTAAAGTTTTCTAAAGTGTTATTTGATTTCAACTAAACATCTTGTATAAAAAAGACTTTCGCTGGCAAACCACTCACAGCGCTAGCAAGTCACGGTCGTCGACTTTGAAACGGTTCTCCGACTATATGCAATACATTTTTAATGAAAAAATTCTTGGTAAGGCATTTGTTGTTTCCTCGAAAATGATGTCATATGTTAAGATGACAACTGTCTAATGATCGCATTCAAGATAGCAAGTGCCATTTGGAAATTGCTGTAGGGTTCTGTCTAAATAATTGCTGTCAACCCCCTCTGTCGTCTAAAATGCAGACGTCTGCATGTTTTTTGATAATTCTCCACCTCGCCGAATTTCTTTTCTTTCTTTTTCCTTTACACTAAGCCTGCCAAGATTCATCACTGCTTGATCTTCAATGCTCGGCGTCCGTAAATGATTATGACCCGTTTTTTCTTTAATGAAGAATCTTGTTTTGAACACCATCCATCACTCAATAATTTTCTCCTTTGTTATTGACAGGTAAAAATATTAATTTCAAATTTCAGCCTCAACTACACGAACGAAGGAATAAAGCGGTTAGTGACATACAATGCATAAAGACAAGAAGAGCAGATATTAAAACTCTTAGCGAGTGTATCTATGTACCTCCTTTTTTAATAATCAGGGGATACCGATGTAGTCATCCTCCATTTCTAACATATCAAATATAGCATGGGGAGAACTCTTTTGAAAGAAAAAACCAAAACTAAACAACTCCAGCCGTATTAATTATCCCTAAGTTCTTCTACAGTTTCTTCCTGAAAGAAATCATCACAAAATGTGTGATAATATACGTATAAAAAGTTTTATGTGTTTTTAAAACAAAAAATGGTTCAACCAGACCCAAATTCCTGTCAGTTAAAAGAGCTGTATCAAGTTAAGGATTCAAGAGGCAAAGTTCCAATTTTGCAGCTGTTTCTCTATTTTTCTTTTTGTTTTGTCAAAAGTTGCATAAAATATTTACCATTACCAAGATCTTACAGGACCCAACATATTAATTCTGGTTTTCTTTTCAGATATTGAACAGTTTAAACAAGGTTTCTTTACTGTAAGGAAAAAGACCAGCGTTCAAATGTGATAATTTCTAACTGTGACGCGTGTATTTCACTCATATCTTGCCTGCTCGCTTAGTACGGGAGTACTTCTTAATCTTTTGTAAAAAAAAGAGGAAGCTAACTCACTCGCTGAGTATAAAACATCTTTCGACTTTTAAAAATTCGCCTGACTTCGAATTTAGTATGACCGATGATTACAAACAGCATCGTAGTTTGATTGCATCTGGAATAAATAAAATTAACAATTGGTTCATGCTTTAGCGTGTACTATCGATTTATGGAGCACGCGGGAAGTTTGGAGAGCACGAAAGAAGCGTAAGAGTTGCCCGAGGCTATAGCTTCTTGAGGGCTCTCCAAACTTCCCAAGTGCTCCATAACTCGATAGTGCACAGCTAAAAGCATGAACCAAATGTTTTATAACATAGTCGGTGCAATTGTGCATCAAATCCGACGGGAAAAATGGACAACAATATCAGAAGTGATTGTTCGCGGTAAGCGAAATATTAAGCAAAATAGGAATTGGCTTTATTTCAAATTTTCTGTTGAAAGCTCGAGTTTCATATTTAACAATTTTAAAACGAACCATTTACGCTTACCTTTAAAGGTTGAAACAGACCAGTTTCTCATCTGTTTGGTTTTACCAGAGTGTCGGACATCCTTGGTCAACAGCAGCTGGTTTTGGGGAATTATGCGTGTGGTCTTAACCAGTCAGAAACGGGAAAATTATTTTGAATGAATAGCAATATTTGTTATACTGATGGCCATCTAATATTCGCATTCATTTGTGTCAAAGAAGGGAACAGCCTTTCTAGAGTTCGGTCTAAATATTCACTGTCAAAGTAGCGCATCTCTCTTGTCAATAATCCTCAACATCGCTGAATTTCTTCTTTCACTGAAATCTGAAAATGTCAAGCTCGAAGTTAAGACTAAGCCAAATGTAGACAGGTTTAAAACCAAATAATCTTGTAATACTCCCTACCGACGCAGCACCACAGTTTCTTTAGAAACTTACCCCCTGTATTCAGTTGTAATTAGTTCTTACTTCTATTCTCAACAGTTGTTTCTCTATTTTCGACTATTTCAACAGTCAGTTGTAAAAATGTGTTGAAACATACAAAACGTGAAGTAAAAAGATACAGTTTTCGTCTTCTAACAATTCATTTTGTTTCCAAGTTTATCACCGCAGCTTGCGTGTTATTTCTTGTTAAACTACGATGGCCAAAGAAAAAGAATATTTACGATATACATTTAGTTGGTTTTGATATGTTTAACTGACAGCAATTGGGCATTATAGCATTTAATTTCATGATAGTTCTTTTAAATGGCACATTCTCTATTTAACAATTGTTTCATGCTTTAGAGTGCACGATCGAGTTATGAAACACGCGGGAAATTTGGAGAGCACGAAAGAAGCGTAAGAGTTGCCCGAGGCTATAGCTTCTTAAGGGCCCTCCAAACTTCCCAAGAGCTCCATAACTCGATATTGCACAGCTAAAGCATGAACTAATTGTTTTATAACATAGCCGGTGGAATTGTGCATCAAATCTGACGCGAAAAACGGACAACAATATCAGAAGTGATTGTTCGCGGTAAGCGAAAAATAAGCAAAATAGGAATTGGTTGTATTTCAATTTTTCTGTTGAAAGCTCGAGTTTCATACTTAACAATTTTAAAACGGAAAAATTTACGCTTACCTTTAAAGGTTGAAACAGACCGGT
>JAHPZR010017438.1:10000-30000 GCA_019787425.1 Platygyra sinensis
CGATTGTGTCAAATGTGTGCCAATCCCCATAAAAAAAAACAAGATGACCCACCCCTAAGGGGTAGCTGAAAACTGAACGACCCACCCCTTACCAAGGGTTCAAAAACTGATGACCTATCCCCTGTCGAGAGACAGCAAGCCAGCAAAAGGGGAAATAGAAGCAACCTACACATTTAGTGGACGAAATTTCCGGGAAAGAAGGTGTTTATGCAACGCCATTATACCGCATTCGCAGACAAAGCAAACCCAAGGCATTCGAAGTGACTGTGGAACTTTGTGGTGAACCACACCAATTGGAGATAGACACTGGTGCGACCAGAACTGTGTTGAATGAAGAAACATACAACAAGTTACGTGACGAAGTACAATTGAAGAATTCGAAGGCCATATTAAGCACATACACAGGAAAGAAAATGCCAGTGTCGGGTGAAGTTCTGATTCCTGTCAAGTACCAAAATCAACCGCATAATTTACCAGCCATGGTAGTGAAGAGTCCTGGGCTAATGTACTTGGAAGGGACTGGCTTCAAGTGATTAAGCTAAACTGGAACAGTATATTCAACATTCAAGAGGGCAACCCTCAGCTGCAGAAGATCCTAGATGCATACAAGGACGTTTTTGGCGAAGAACTGGGTACACTGAAGGGCACAGAAGCCAAAATCTCTGTTGCCCTAAGTGCTCCACCAAAGTTCATGAAGGCACGTCCTGTACCGTATGCACTTAAAGCGAAAGTCGAAAAGGAACTGGATCGATTGCAGAGCGAAAGCATAATATCTCCGGTAGAGTTCACAGAGTGGGCAGCACCTATAGTTCCAGTGGATCAGTGCGTATTTGTGGTGACTACAAGTGCACTGTTAACCAAGTCTCAAAGTTGGATAATTATCCAATCCCCAAGACTGAGGGCTTGCTTGCCACACTAGGTGGAGGCAATAAATTCACCGTGCTGGATATGTCACAGGGATACCAACAGTTATTATTGGATGAAGAATCGAAGAAATTCACTACAATCAACACTCACAAGGGACTCTATCAATATAATAGACTGCCCTTTGTGGTTTCGTCAGCGCCCGGAACTTTCCAGCGTACAATGGAGAATTTGTTGCAAGGCATCCCCCATGTTGTCGTGCGAGTTGATGCGTGAAATCTCAGTCAGTGGCAAGGATGACCCAGATCATCTAGCCAACCTCGAAGCAGTGCTTAATCGGCTCTCCACAGCAGGATTTAAGCTACGTTTGGCAAAATGTCTGTTCATGCAACCTGAAGTCACGTACTGAGACAATGGCAATGGCATTCACCCTGTGGCGGCAAATGTTCATGCAAGAATGCACCGGAGCCAAAGGATGTCAGTCAGTTATGAGCTTTCCTGGGCATGCTTAACTATTATCATAGATTCTTACCTGATGTCGCAACCATCCTGGAGCCCTTACACCAGCTCTTAAGGAATGGATCAAAATGGCAGTGGCAAAAGGAACAGCAGGAGGCCTTTGCGAAATCTAAGGAACTGTTGTAGTCAGCTGAGCTTGTAGTACATTTTGTCCCAACTAAGGAACTTATACTTGCTACTGGTGCTTCAGATTATGGTGTGGCAGTGGTCTTATCCCTCAAAATGGAAGGAGGAACTGAACGTCCAATAGAATACATGTTCAGATCTCTAAATGGAGCCGAAAGAAATGACTCTACCTTAGAGAAGGAGGCGCTAGCAATTATCTTCGGAGCTAAGAAGTTCCATCAGTTTCTTTATTGACAATCATTCACTATCAAAACGGATCATAAACCTTTGGAGGGTTTGTTGAATGAGAAGAAAGGGATTCCAGCGCTTGTTCCACCGCGAATCCAGCGATGGGCACTGACCTTGTCTGCTTACGAGTACAAGATATCGTACAAGGCTGGTCAGACCAATGGTAATGCAGATGGCTTAAGTAGGTAACCCTTGCCTGAGATGCCCGAGTCAGTTTTATTTCCAGGTGAAACAATCTTGTTAATGGACCATTTGGAAGGTACGCCTGTACATAGTGGTCACATCAAAGAGTGAACGAGGTGCTACGCTTCATCTAAGAAGGATGTCCAACAAAAAAACTCTGAAGAGCTAAACCCTTACTTCACCAAGCGAAGTGAATTGAGCGTAGAAGATGGTTGTGTACTAAGCTGTGGGGTGCCAGAGTGGTTGTACCCCCGCAAGGAAGATCGAAAATACTTACCGAGCCGCATGAGGCCCACCCAGGCGAATCTGGCATGAAAGCATTGGCAAGAACCTGTGTATGGGAGGGTTGTCCAATACACCCAAAGTGGGTCGAGTCGTGTAACTTTGTTGTCGACCCGTCTTACCGGAAGCTACATGTACCTTTGTAGTGACTTTACTTACCGGAAGTTGAAGGAGCAATTGCTGGTTTCTAGAGGAAGTTAGGTTCACAAGTTACCAGTCGTTACGAGTCGACACGACTCGACATTTGGAATTGTCGAGTCAACAGAATGAGACTTAGTATAAAAGTGCTTGAAGTGGTTGTGGTGGGGGTGTATAAAATGTCGTCAAGTCGTGTCATGTCGCTACGAGTCGACATCACTCGACATTTAGAATAGTCTTGTTGACAGAGTGAGACTTAGCAAGAAGTGCTTGAAGTGGTTGTGCAGGGGGTGTATAAAATGTCGTCAAGTCGTGTCGATTCGCTACGAGTTGAGACCACTCGACTTAAGGAAAAGTCGAGTCAATGGAGTGAGACTAATAAAAGTATAAAAGTGCTTGAAGTGGTTGCGGAGGGGGTGTATAAAATGTCGTCAAGTCGTGTCGAGTCGCTACGAGTCGACACGACTCGACTTTAGCAATAGTCGAGTCGTCAGAGTGAGACTTCTGCTTGTAATGGTTGTGGAGGGGGTTCGTAATGTATCATCAAGTCGTTTCGAGTCGCCACGAGTTGACACTACTCGACTTTTGAAATAGTCAAGTCCACAAAGAGCGAATTAGTATAAAAGCGTTTTTTAATTTCTTGCTGCCTTTCCCCTCCACGTAAAAAAAAACGCAATTCATGCCCGTTATGCCGGCTGGCATGTAGGGCAGCAACAAAGGTATTCCACCCCTGTCTGTTCTGGGCCAGCTTCTGAACAGTCCCCCAGGTGTGATGGAGGGTCTTAAGCTCCCCTTCTACAGTTCGACGCCAGGTGTTCTTGGGTCGACCCCGTTTCCGTTTCCCCTCTGGTGTCCAGTGAAGGGCTGTGCGGACGATGTTGCCTGGCTCTCTTCTCATCACATGTCCGATCCATCTCCATCGCCTTCGCATGATGATGGTGCCCATGCTGTCTTGGTTGCAGCGGGCGAGAAGATGTTGGTTGGAGATGGTCTCGGGCCAGAATATTCGTAGGATTCTTCTAAGGTTCTTGGTGTGGAAGGTGGACAGTTGGTTGAGGTCACTTGCAATCATCTTCCAGCATTCTGAGCCGTACAGTAAGGTGGAAAGTACGCAGCTCTGGTACAGTCTTAGCTTGGTTTCGGTGCTGTATTGGGATGATTTCCACACGTTGTTCAGCATTCTGAAGGCGTTTCTGGCCTTGTTGAGGCGATTCCTGATGTCGCTGCCTGCTCCACCATCGTGTCTTACAGTGCTGCCGAGGTAGGTGAATTCTTCGGTTGTCGGAAGATCTTCTCCGTTCACTTTGACTGGTGTTGGATTTGCGACATTTAACATCATCACCTCTGTCTTCTTCTGGCTGATCTTCAGGCCTACTTGCTTTGCAAACATGCTGAGACGGGTGGTTTTCTCTTGCATGTGCTTATGGGTGTGCGAGAGTAACGCTAGATCGTCGGCGAAATCCAGATCTTCAAGGGTTGATAAGAGTGTCCATCTGATGCCCTGTACTCGGTCTGATGTTGTTTGCCGCATCATCCATTCGATCGCCAGGTTGAAGAGCAACGCCGACATAGGACATCCTTGTCTAACACCGGTCTTCACATCGAAGCTGGATTCACTGTTCCCCGCTCTACACTTGAAGTTGTTATAGAAGCTCTTGATGACAAGGACAATCCGCTGTGGAATTCCATATGCCCTGAGTATGCACCATAGACAATCTCGGTGGATGCTGTCAAAAGCCTTCTCAAAATCCACATAGTTGATATACAACTGCCTCTGCCATTCAGTGAACTGCTCGATGATGTTGCGCGGAGTAAAGATCTGGTCCGTACATCCTCGTCCCTTTCTGAAACTTGCTTGTTCTTGTCTGAGTTGCTGGTCCACTGCTTCTGAGATCCGCCTGATGATGAGCTTAGCTAGGATCTTGCTGGGAACAGACAGAAGGGTGATTCCTCTCCAGTTGTTGTAGTTGCTCAGGGCTCCTTTCTTTGGAATCTTCACGATGACACCCTCCGTCCAGCCGTCAGGCAGTTGTTTCTCTTCCCATATTGTTGTAAAGAGTGGCTAGAGAACTTGTGCTGCAAGCTCTGGCTCTGCCTTGAAGAGTTCTGCATTGAGGTTGTCCTGTCCTGGGGATGTTCCGTTTTTGAGGGATCTAATGGCTGCAATTATATCTTCTTTCGCTGGTGGAGCGGTGCTAACATCTAGGTCAGTATCAGGATACTGTACTTCTGCCTCAGTTGTTGGTGGTGGCCTGTTCAGCACTTCGCTGAAATGCTCTACCCATCTTGCCTCCTTCTCGCAATACAATAACCAAATCCTTCTTCCTTTGCTGGCGCGGGCGCCCAAATCGGCTCGGGCGTTATTCGAGACGCGGGAGGCACTCAAATAAACTTTTGCTCAGGTTTTCGCGGCCATTCGAGTTCAATTGCCGCGCAAATCGAGGAGAAACCGGATCCCAAATAGGACAAAACAGGAAAAAGCGAAAACCACATTGGATATCAAAACCGAAAAACCGCTTGTAAGCAGTTTCTGGTTCTGTCCTCGTGTACCGGTTCACAAGAGCCGCTACAATGGACCAAACAATACACAGCAGCTAACCAATGACTCCTAAACAAAGCCGAAAGAACAATGGTTGTTCCCTTGTGAACCGGTAACCAGGACAGAACCCAATTGCTTTCTTGTTGCTTTCAAATTCATGGGTTTTGAAAAAGTGGCGTTATCTTCTTGGCAAAATGGCAATTCAATTTTTAGTTAGAGTTGATCTCAGCGCGGTATTGTACACAAGGGTATTGTACATTATGCCAGCACTTTTTCGAGCATTTTGGTGAGGCAAAAGCATTAAGCATTATTCGAGCATTTTAGTGGCATTTTCCCGGAAAATTGATATTTTTTCCACAGAATATAGAAATAAATTTTTTTTTACGAGAAAATGAAGACTTAACTTAACCTCTTCACTTAAGTATCACTGAAAGGGGACAAAGGATTAACAGGAAAACAAATCATATAGAGAATTGTCTTCTGGTGTATTAAAAATTTTACATACGTTGTTGTTAAGTTACTAAGTATATATATTTGTTAAGCAATATGAACTGCTTTGTCTTGAAACGTTAAAATTATGAAATTTAAAAACTCGTATGTATGAGCATTAACTGAGCATTTAAGTACCTTTTTTTGGGAGAATCCGAGCATTTTAGGGGACAAAAGGGAGAATTAAGGTGGAATATTTTATGGGGAAATAAAAGCATAATGTATAAAAGCCTACCCCTTGCCGTAGGCGTTTTTTAAATACGAGGCTTCGGAGTCTGTAAAGTTTTTTTTCATAACGCGGGTTGGAGATGTTCACATATCATTTATAAAAGCAAGCTTTCAGGAAAAGGAAACTTGGAGGGGGTTTTGCGCAAAATGCGCGACTGTTATTCAAATATCCGTGAACGAAACGAAACTGTGTAATCCGTGAAATGGAACGGATAAAAGCGTTTAGGCGGGTAACAACTCTTTGAATGGTGCGGTCTAATTAACCAAATTTGTCGAATCGTAAAAACTCTTATTCTTCGGCCATTTCAGCTTTAATAGAAATAATACACAAACTGCGGTTACAAACATGACAAAACAACGCATGTTGTAAAAAACTTTGATGGCCTACCAGCAAAATTCGTTAGCGACAACGGTAGCAATTTTACTAGTTCAGAATACCAGGAGTCCATGAAAAAGAATGGAATCAAGCACATAAAGGGCACCTTATCATCTTGCCTCAAATGGCTTGGCAGAGAGGGCTGTGGGAATATTTAAAGAAGGCTATGACAAGATGGAGGATGGAAGTGTCCAAGCAAAGTTATCACGGTTCCTTCTTAGTTACCGTACTACCCCCCCCCCCCTCTCCCCCCCATAGTACGACAGGAGTTCCACCAGCAAAATTACTTATCAAACGGAGATTGCACACACAGCTGAATCAGCTTGTTCCAAGCGTAGCAAATCGCGTTAGGATTAAACAGTCCCAGCAGAAGGTGGCACATGATTACCATGCTAAGGAGAGGGAGATTCTAGAGGGCCAGACTGTTTATGCTAAGGATTTCCTGAGCAAGAAGGCCTGGATGCCAGGGACTGTCGTGGAGAAAACTGGTGCAATGTCAGCTCGAGTTCAGCAGGACAACGGGACAGTCATCCGGCGGCATCAAGACCATGTTCGAAGCCGTGAGAGGCAGAGGAGCCAGTTGCAAGCGTGACACCAGTCGTGACACCCACCAGTGTGACACTCGGGGTAACACCAATAGTCTTACCTGCACCTGATGCAAGACTACCCGTCCCTGGTGTTAGCGACCAACTCTAGCATAGACAAGTTTACGTTTCAATGCAGAACTTCGAAAAAATGCACTGGATGGAAAAGCTCTTTACTTAAAACACCAAATCCTGAAATTTTTAGCAAAATTGGACAAGTCTCTCTCAAACGATCTTTACTCAAAGGCAAAAATAACTCGTTTTGAAAAAAAAAGCTTTGAACTTTGAACAGTAACAGATACATTCCTCAAAATAAATGTTGAGAGTTCGAATGTTTTAAGTGGTAGGTAGTTTGTAGTCTAATCAGAACGCAGGGACGTCGGAACAACAACAAGGTTATTTATTCCAAACCAAAGTAGTAATTCCACTCAAGACTTCTCAACAAGCACACGCTAGGCTTGTAAACTATACTTCGACTTCTGTCACTCTTGTATAAACACGGCCTCTTGCCAGATATTCACGTAACCTCTCTGTTACACTTCAACAAACACGACCTCTGTCGACACTATACGCGACCTTCGTCACAGTTCAATAAACACTACTGACTCACGAGGTAATTCTCTCTAAACGCTCCTGGGAAAAACCACTTAAAAACTACACCGATTGGCTTATATACTTTACAGCATAAGATTGTAGAACTTTCTGGCTCGACTAAATAAAGGAACATTGCAATATCAAACTGTTTACAGCATCATACGCAAACGACTTAAAAAAGAATTGCTGAATCACTGTGATTCGATACTAATTAAATATGCACGAAATAGGAATAAAACGCAAACGGCGGTTACAAACATTTGCTTGAACTGCATACTTTTATGAACTTAACGTTTCGTTTGTTACAACATACATCATCAGAAGTGATTATTTATTCTTTATTTATTATTATTCCTATTGAAACTAAAATGGCCCAAGTCAAAGAATTTATATGCACGAAAGTTCCAGACTAAATTAGCATACACGTGAACCTTCCGAGTCACGCAATAGTTTTTCGTAAGAATAACTTGAACATTCAGTAATACCTTAAGTTTGAAATTCCCCTAAAAACCAAAATTCGATCTTTTACAGAATTTTTAGTTGTAATAATTCAGTTAATCGCTTGAGGTTTTACACGGTTACTTATTTGTTCTTGGTGACTGAGAAAATTACGAACGCGTTCGCATGAATTTGCCCTGCAACTGATTAAACTGGCCTACCTAAGCAAATTAGAATTTATAAAGCAGTTTTCAGTCGTGGTTGCAACGAAAGGGTAAAATTAATGTATTGAAGGCTAATCAGGACTAACTGCATTGGTGCACCGCAGCCGACAATGGACTGCAACCACTAACTACAGCTAACGGCTGTTAAATCTGATATCATTTAAAACTATTCAGTAGTTAAAGACTACTGTAGTGACCACAGCCATTGTTGGTTTTCAGGCGCAATCAATCAACAATAACAAAAGGTGTGCCGTAAAAGTTCGCAATCAACTTCCTTTGACATTGAAGACTAAGGATAATGTCTATCGAACGTACAGTTTATAACTGCACATAAATTGAACGATTAAATGATTCAATTTAAGGCTATTCAGTAAATTAATTAGCTAATTGATCGATTGATTGCTAGATAGATCAATAGCACCTTTCCTCTGCAGGAATTTCAAAGTTAACGTATCCATTTTTAATCAATTATTAACTTTTCCCTGCTTCACCTGTTTTCCATTCTTGTGCATAGACAGAACGCTAAAAGAGAACAATTATGGAGCAGCTGAAGGTAAGCATACGTACATATAGGCTAAATTTTAAGCGATATCAGAGGTAACAACTTCTCGGAGATCTGAAATCTGGATATTGTTCTTGCACCTTGACCGTCATAATTATTTACCCATCCAACCTCGCCCCCCCCCCCCCCCCCTTCCTCCACATTCCCTAAAACAAATCGATGTACACACCCCTACTCCAAACCGGAATCCACCGGAATTAAAACACATGTGTGCATGAACAGATAATCTACCACAAAATTCCCTGGAAACCAAACTACTGTTGTCATGGTCTTCATAGTAGTAGTTAAATTCTTAATGTCTATTGTCTTCCTTGTGATGGCGTCCCGTAATTAAGTATGGTGGAAGCCCTAGCAGGAGCTGTGCGAACGGGAAAAGATCGAGGAAGATGGCAGCAGAAAAGGGTTATAATAAAACTCAGAAGGGTTGCATTCACAGGTAGCCTTCATCCGGCGTACGAATTAAAGATATTCAGATGATTTACAAAGGTGAAATGTGTATGATATGGACTGAGCTTTCCTGGACTCTGTGATTTCCATTATAGTTAACCCGGCCGGATCAGTGCAGATCGTGCTTTGTACAAATACGCCCAGTATGCAATACATTGATTTGCTCCGCAGCCACGAGTGTTATATTTATTTTTTTTATCTGTTTGGCTTTTTATTTTTGTCATATGGTCAACTAGATTTTTAATATGGTCACCATTATATGCATTCTTCTTCTTCAAAGATAGTAGGATCAATGCGTTTCTGTTAAGCGAACCTATGGGTCCCTGTCACCCCAGGTTTATTGAGAAGCCACCTCTTTACTAATTTAGTTTAATTTTAAATCACTTTAGATTTTACATTTATTGGGTTCTCCATCCGACGACTTCAGATTCAAGATGACCATTCTTTATGGTGGCTCTTTCTCTAATGACATGGGTAATGGTAAACTGATATCGCTTTAGCTACGCCGTTAAGGCTAGATGGCATTTGGTCATTTGTGGAGAAACTGTCTTCCATCATTGACGTTGAAAATCAAGAAGAAATGATTAATGACGTTGAGAGAGTTGACCTCACGGCCGCCCTACAAGACATCAAATCAGTTGTCAACCTGATCTGGCTTTGATCCATTTTGTTTGTTACAAAGGAACAACAATTTACAGGTCAGATACCTATATACTGTAAATATTAATATAACTGAATAGATGTTTTACACGGATACATCACACGAGTTAATAAGTGGTTTTAGTTTGACTCTGAAACGGACGAAACACAAATTCAAAACAAAAAAACTATCCGTTAAATGCATTTTTAAGGAAAAATGAAAAATCGTTTGATGGCACTGTTCGACGTCTTAACATTCCCATCGACTAAAAACGAATTGACCTTTGCAATACCCCCATGCAGGGGACGTTTAGCTTAGTTTGTAGTAGGGTATTCCAACCTTACCGTCGTGATCGACAAGTTCTTGGTAAAACAATTCCGGCAAGGATCGTTTAAGCATTTTATTTTTAATTACTGTTAGAATAGCCTGCTGTATTTTTAAATTCTGATACTTCACTGAATTTTTGCGGGAGTTTATTTTGCTAATAGCATAGAGGGAAGAATTACTGAATGCTGATTGGTCAATGAAGAGGGTGTGGTATTATTGTATCGAGAAGTTGTTGCTAAAAAATTCTGTAACAATGGCGTCTCGTTTCGAGATAGTTGACAAAGAATACATCGAAGAATTAAAAGCCAAGAGCGAAATGAAAACACGAAGAAAAGCATGGCCGTACTGGAAGAACGGTTTCAAATGCGGGTGAATGAAAGAAACTTCCAAACCCAAACTTTGGCTTATGCGCATGCAACAAATTGAAGCTAATAGCCCTTTTCACGGTTAGTTGTTCTTATTTGCATTACAATGTAATCCGACATGGATGCGAGGCAATTTAGTGTTAAAACTACAAATTAGCCGGAAAATCTCCTACATACAGGGTGTCTCGAAAACTCAGACCTCGAAAACTCAGACCCCAGACCCGAAAAACTCAGACACTCGGGTGTCTCGAAAACTCAGACCCAAAAAACTCAGACCCTCGGATGTCTCGAAAACTCAGACCCGAAAAACTCAGACCCTCGGATGTCTCGAAAACTCAGACCCGAAAAACTCAGACCCTCGGGTGTCTCGAAAACTCAGACCCAAAAAACTCAGACCCTCTGGGGTCTGAGTTTTTCGGGTCTGGGGTCTGAGTTTTCGAGGTCTGAGTTTTCGAGACACCCCCTACATACATGCTAGATTACATTGTGATGCAAATGAGCAGAGTTAACCGTGAAACGGGCCATTACAGATTTTTGTATCTTATCTTCGGAAAATCTATCTGCTTGGTACAAAATAGCTTTTTCAGCAAAGCTCAGGCTTATGCAGCGTCATGGCAGCCAAATAACTGGTTTAACGGTATTTTTTACCGCAGCTCATTTTAAAGGATCATCATTGGAAAAAAAAGAGCCTTGCATAAATTAGAGCCCGCAAAAATTTAGTGCCAAATGCTAGCCACTTATTTTATGTGTACGAATAATATTTGTTTTACTATCACGGATGACGACATCTATCATACTTTACATTGGATTTTCCATCAACTAACAGCAACTTCGTTCTATTTTAAAGAGTTCTAGTCAATGCCTTGGACATTCCAGTGATTGGTGGATTAGCAGAATCGCGATATCTTTCAATGGATAAACTGAAAACACGTGGTGTTTTACTTGCTTATAAGAATGTTTCGATTGTCGAAGGAATAGTGTACAACAAAGGTAACTTGTTTGTTTTTTAGTTTAATTTCTTAAATTTATAAATACGATAACAGTACGTCAATGTATATAGGCCTTATCACGGTTTTCGACGCCATCTTGCGGGTAGGCAAAGCGGCCAGAAATTACAGTGTTTGTATGGGAATCCGATAGCAAATAATTTCTTCCAAAATTGAATTTTAAGCAATTTCTGAATCGCAACGTTAAAATACTAGATGGAAGATTTTATTCACCAAGATTGAAAGATGTAGCTTGGCTATAAGACGCTCAGTTAATTTTTCTAATTTTCCTTACATTTGTCTGTAAATTTGGCTGGGTAGACAAACGTCTAGACTCGGTTCGCGGGAAAAAATTACAGTCAAATGTATGGAAAATTAAAGAAAATTAGTTCAGCGACTTATAAGAAAGCTACATCCTTTAAACTTGGTGAATACAATCTTCTACCTAGTATTTCAACGTTTTGATTCACAAATTGTAAAAAAATTAATTTTGGAAGAAGTTATTTGCTATCGGATTCCCATACACACTGTAATTTCTGACCGCTTTGCCTACCCGTCAAGATGGCGTCGAAAACGGTGATAAGGCCTATTACAGGCAAGGAGTCCAGAAAAACTAATAAGGCTTATGTAAAAGACTACCTAAAATACTTAAGCCTTACCTAACAAGAGAATAATAAATAATTATTGGATGAGGTTGAGCATGATATCAGGAATTATCAAAACCGAGGTCTGTGTTATTTGCCGAAGCCGAAGGCTGAGGCAGATAACACAGACACGAGGTTTTAATAATTCATGATATCATGCGAAAACCGAATTCAATAAATGTTTAATTATACATTTTTCACATAATTCATCCTCAGAAACAGAAGCGAAGCGTTGAGCCATTTTGTTTCTGTTTCTGAGGCAGTGACTTTCTTGCCCGAAAAAATTACTCAATACCCGAAAGGGTGGAGGTTGAAATCGGGATGCAAACGTAGACGTTCATCATTTTGTTATCTAATGAAACTGCTTTCATTGGAAGAGTAGCGCAATTGAAATTTTGCATAGTTAATTGTCGATATTGCGTGACATCGATAAAAACTAAAAAGGTCCATTGAAAACCGGGTATTCTGCCCTTTAGTTTGTTGAAGTGCAGTATGTCAACAGCAAACAAGATTAGCAAAACTACACCGATGAATGAATATTAATAATGATGGAGATAATGTCTGTCAAATGCAGTAACACTAATATAGGAATGAAAAATATCCATTTCATTAATTTAGGGACAAGAAAGGCTGAAAAAGCAGCCAATACCCAGTAGTTGTAAGCTGTGGACATCAAGTTGGACTCGTATTAGGTGATACTTTAATACTGAGATTTACGGATAGAATCGATCGAATAGAATAAACAAACTACTTAATGGAATTTGTGTTGTGTTTACCTTTCGCTTTGTTGACCTTGACGGACGCTTGACCTTTAGCCACCTTCTACGTTTTTCACCTTTTTTGGGGCCTTTTGAGTCCACGGAGTTCACAAAGAATCGAAGGAACGTCAATGAGGAAACCTTAAACCTGACCTTCATGTGAACTCGTCAAAATGGTTTCCCAAAATTGGCGCGAAAGTTAGGCGCGAACTGCAGCAGCTGTTAGCGAAACGATACACTTTACGTTTTGCACGATTTTATTCAAATTACCAAATCTCTGAAGACAACACCTTCGGGCATCTAATCACCTGAAAAGTAATTAACTAGAAACTTTATTTACGACTTTTGGAAATCACGCCAACAGGGGGGGGGGGGGGGCTGCAGCCCCCCTCGCCTTCCCCGGCTCCGTACGTTTATGGTTATTGGGACAGACAATGATCATTATTTACGATAAAAAATAGTTCAGCAAAAGTAACGAGTGAATGCGCAAAAGCAAAGAAAGAAAAAGAATAGAAATAAATAAATAAAAATGAAAATAATTCATATTTGAGAACAAAAGAAAAATGCATCTAGCCCTAATAGAATACTTACCAATGGGCGGTCGTAGATGAAAGTGTAAAATGATCATCGCAGTTAATTTGGAAAGAAGAAGCCTGAAAAAATCAGGGCTTCAATGGGATTCGAACCCGTGACCTCCGCGATACCGGTGCGATGCTCTACCAACTGAGCTATGAAGCCACACATTGGGAAAATTAACTGCGATGATTTCGAGTCAAGACTGACCAACAATGACAAATTTTCGTTTCGTCTCAGGTGATTCCTTAATACCTGAAGAAATCCCGTACCCGTGTGTGGTAAAAGCAAGCTTGGGAGAGGACACCAAGGCAGTGCGATTGGTCAAAACCCAGGAGACATTGCATGCAGCAATTGAGCATGCACTTTCTTATTCGGATCACGTAATTATTGAAAGGTATAAATTTGCATTTGTAAACAGGCCTGTCTGTATAAGTCCCGACTCTACAAGGCATTGCTTGTCAGCCTGCCAGATACTTCCGCTTGGTATCTTTTGAGTCACTATTTCACGGAATGTTGGTTGATTTTACGTACAGGTTCATTGAGGGAAGAGAAATTCGTTGCGCTGTTTTAGAGTCAGTGAAAACTGGGAAGCTACAAGCTTTGTCGTGCATTGAGTACAATGTTTCTAAGGACGACATTAGGAAAACCGAGATCAAGTTGCAGTTAAACGAAAAAGGCCTTCCCATTGGTAAGTATTCCTCTTTCGTTTATAACTTCAACCTATAGAAAGTGAGGGACTTCATTGATGAGTAACAGTGGAGGTTGGAATTTATTCAGAAGTGTAGCAGCTCTTATAAGTTTGTAATTCTATTGTATTTAGCAGCTGTTACTGTCATTCTATTTTAGGGCTAGATGCATTTTTTCTTTCGTTCTCAATGTGCATCAAGCAGTTAATTGAGGGGGGAGGAACAGAAAAGGGAGGAGGGAGAAATGGCCCAAAAAAAGTTGGGAGGAGGGAGAAATAGGGGGAAAAAGTAGGGAGGAGGGAGAAAAAGAAACGTAACCGTTTAGGGAAGAGGGAGAAATTGGCTCAAAAAGTAGGGAGGAGGGAGAAATTGGCTCAGAAAGTAGGGAGAAGGGAGATTTACCCCCCTGTTCCCCCCCCCCTCTTAATTCATATGAGATCAAACAAGAGCTGCTACCTGACCCTTGAGAATGGAGATTACTCTACTGTAAGCCTATGCACATAATTCACTCGCTGCTTCAGACAAAAAATACTGAGTTAGATAGAGAGGGGGATAGGGTACAGTGAAGGAGGAAAACGCTCCAAGTTTAGTAATTACTTGAACGGAGAAGCCACCATGAACCATTTTTGTATTTCTCGGTGTAGGTTTGCATTGTTTTTCTAGCCTAAAGAGTTTCTTTTTGGGCCTTTGAAGGGCTGTGCTGAGGGGCTGAAACTCCAGCTCCGACTCAGACCTCACTATGGTTAACGTTGCATATATTTCACAAAGTTTTAACCGTCTGAATCTATCGGGCCATATTTTACGTGCAAACTTAAAGTTTCTAACATGCGAATTACTATCACCAATCTTTTGAAATGTTGCGCAAAAGAAAAGACTGTATTTCTGAATACCACTACCATCAGAATCCGTGTTTGTTAACACGACTATTGGCAATCCAATCCACCTAATCGACGTCGCAACTGTTACCACTCTTATGATGGCACCCTCATATTTCAATTACATTTGTTTCTTCCGTATCATGAGTATATGGAAACACTTGTAACATAAATGGGTCCAACATGTTGGGCGTGTTTTAACACCGTAATGGCCATAATGTTGCTACGTGTTGTTGGCAGTTGTTTGATGTAATATATCAAACACGAGATACAGTATTTCATCGGGATATCCAAACACCGAGAAGAGAGTTTAAAATACGACTTGAAGTGAAAAGTAAACGGATAAGTAAAGTCGTCAAAATGTATGCTAATTAAGACCGAATATTCAAAACCTCCTTCACGGTTGTGATATTCTTAGTCTTGAAGAATTATTAATGAGTTTGAGAAGTTATTTTAGCTGGCAAAAACTCCCAACGTTCAATTCAGACGGACCTAACATGATTGACAGTAGTATAGAACGCTTAAATGAGCGGTAACCAATCAGAAGACAGGAAAGACAATGGGCTATTGTTTGGAAAACAATGATTTCCACTGTTCTTTAAATCCAAGATGGCGGAGGTTTTTTCAGCCATCAGGAGCCGATCTAAGAATTCGAGATGGCCCGTCGGCTCGGACACGGAAAGCAATACATATCATCGACCTAAACCAGATAGACAGCCCATGACATATTACACCACCATATTACACTCAGTTCTTTGTATAGCGAATGTCATCGGCCTAAACCAGATGAGCCATGCTGCCTAATTAGCACTCCTGTTAGCCTAAATAGCACTTCTGTTAGCCTAAATATCGTTCGGTTAGCCTAAATAGCGCTCCGTGTAGCCTACATTAGTTTAGATTGGGTTAGGATTAGCTTTTATATTAGGGTTAGTGTTTCTAGTCAAAAAAATCGAGGATTTGGCAGAGTGACATCGGTGGTTTGGTGGATATGATTCCCGCTTGGAAATCCGATGGTCCGGGTTCGCTCTTCACCATGACAACTTTTTTAAACTTATTTCTACATCATGTATGAAAAATAAGGAGTCTCACATGGTCTAAGTCGATGTGATGTAGTTGCTTCCCTCGGACACACTGAGCAGCAGACGCAAAGGTCTGGGACCGGTCTTACCGATTTCCAGAACAACCTAATTGTTAAAATCGATACTTACGGTGTCCTGTGATTCTAATTAGGAACCTTACGCAAAACACGACGGCAACCGCAACGAGAACGTCACCAAACAATAGGTTTGAAGAGCAAAACAATAGCTATGCACGTGCGTTATAATTCTTGGTAAATTTCTTTGCCGTCCTCTGCAAAACAGAAACGTGAAATGACCAGATTCTGCGTTGTTTGGAGAACGTGAATCACAGCGGCTAATTTTTCGTATTTCTATTTGGAACTGAACGCACTCTTAGCATATTCAGCAGGGCCAGGTTTTAAATCCGACAAACACACTGAATAGATCTCAATAATTGAGAAATTTCAAAGAAAACTAGAAACACACTTTTTACTAGGCGTCGTCCTCGCCGTCGCCGTCGTATATGCGTAAGGTACCTATAACAGAGGTCCGTCCGGCAAGCGGCCATGATGAAGACTGAGAGACTTGGGTCCGAGTTTGACCTATACAGGGTGTTGCAAAGCATTGTGTGGCGATGACATCAGCCTACATCAGTATAGACCCATTCACCTCGCTTTTATGCTGGGAGTTTAATGAGATGCATCCAACTGTGACTAAATTCATCTTCATCTTCGTCTGGCAAGGGTGTCACGTGTCACGAAAAATTTATTTTAAAAACAAAGATTATAGGGCGCTAACCATCTGAATGGAAGTTTCGGTAATTCCGGGGCGAATTCAAATGGAACGGTTCATCCCGGTGGAAAGTTTTCGGAAAAAAAAGGTGATACCTTTCGAGGTATATCCTTTTTCTCGCTTTTACCGGAATTCCCGAAAATTTCTGTACCATTTGTCCGCTCTTACAGTACCAGACTCTTCACGGTAATACTCCCGAGAAAGAATGCTAAAGATCTGAAAGATGGCGGCAGATTTCCAAAACGTTTATCGTTACAGTATGTATCTTTGCTCGTCGGTAGTGTTGGTGGACGTTTTAGAACACAACTTCAACCCTTGTAGGTGAAAACCGGCGAATTAAGTTTTGTGGTCGGTAGTTGTGTTTTCTTTTACTTGCATGATTCGGGATTCCAGCGTGCTTCCGCCTGAGCTACATCGTGGGAAAAAAATGTGGATGCTGATTGCTGGTTTCCCTGACGAGATGTGGATGCTGCAGCAGCCAAAAGAAGAAAAAGTGGCCTTCTTCTCCCAAAAAAAAAAAAATTTTCCAAGTCGTCTGATAAAACGTCAAGCGTGACAGGAAGTTCAGCCGCCATGTTTCTTTTATGACATGATATGTACCCAGATCCCGGCCCACTGGCATCCGAAAATTCCGATCAAATGATACGGCTCAATTTATTTCGTTTCCTTAACGGAAAAAAAAGTGCAGTTCCATTTGTCCAGAAAAAAACTACCGAAAATTCCATTCAAATGGTAAACGCTCTATATTTTCCAAAAATCCATCTAATTTAGTACGACTTCCTGCTAATCTTTGGCGATGACATACCATCAACTAACTCCACTTTCAAAAGTACATGTCGAATTAACGAATCGAGCACTTTTTCACACTCCAACATGAGTTGTCACGTCATACTTGGAAATGCTGAGGTATTTATACCCTTCAGCGCTTAGCCCATAATCAAATTGCTGTGCGCTCCGATGTCCCTGCGGCTATTCACAATGCTGCTCGCTTTGAAAGTGTTAATGAATAGTTGTACCATCCCTCGATATGTGTCGGTGAGATAGAAAAAATTCCTATGATTTATTCTTGTCAGTTAAGGTGGCTGAACACAGTTTTGGCGCGCGCTCTTGTTAACGTGATTCAGCGCGCGCACAAGTATTGCATAAAAACAAACATGGCATAAATAGAGCGATCATTTTATTTGCTCAATGTTTGCGCTATCTGTACTATTTTTTTCTTCACAAATGAACACAATGTATTGTATTGAAGGTTTTACTCTTTTATTACAAAGGTATATTAGAAAGGTAACGATGCAAAGAACTCAGCTCTGCTATTTCTTTGTTGCTAAAAGAACCCAGTTAAATGCAGCGCATGCGTAGTAAGTCGAAAAAAGTGCGATTGAGTGAAAAATTGACTTCTCGGAGGCGCTTATTTCTCGAGAACCACTCATTAGAATTTCACGAAATTTGGCACGAAAATACTTTAGGAAATAAGTAACTGGAGGATTGAAAAAAAATTGAACTTTAACAAAGGAAATTCAAGATATGCCAGTGAACCTTTAAAGAGGGATAATTAAAGATCTGTTTGTTAAATTATTATCAAAATAGCGTTAACTTGCGAGTATCGTTACAAGCTTGTTGCATGCAAATTACAAAGAAAATCTAATGACTAGATTTTCTGCAAATAAACAAAACCGATTTTAAACACCTGTTTATATTTGATCATGTTGCCATGGCAACGGTACATACGTCAGCTTAATTATCAAAAAGTTGAAGTTTGTGTTGTTAACTTGCTTGCTGCCATTTTTGGTGACCAAAGGATCAAGGGTTTTAGAGAAAAATGTAATTGAAACAGAGGTATCAAAAACTGTGTTCAGCCACCTTAAGTTGATTTGTAGAATTTTGAAAGTAGTTTTTCGCCTGTCAAAGTGATCGGAACATTTTTACGCATAATCAAATTGCCGCGTGCTATAATAATCCAATGGCACGCTTTGTTCCATAAACGAATGGGTTGGATCCCCTATCCTGTGGCGGCAGTCTGTTTACTTGAACATATTTAAAGGCTTATAATATTAAGCATTCTTTGGTAATCAAACGGAATAAAAATCGTTGTCGAACCATAGTTGCTAGAGGGAAATGGTTATGAAACCCGACAAAGTTCTTTGTTATAGGTTTTTGTTCGCTTTTTTTGACCTTGACCGTGCAAAAAACACAATAGTTGTTTACTTCTTACGGAGGATCTAACCAATAGAAACGTGTTGGTTAGGTAATTCATGCATTGTGTACGAGCGCAAAACAAAAGGTTTTGCACAGTCATGGACCTTCCAACCTAAATCTTTCTTTGCATCTTTGTTTGCTCCTTTGATGTTTGCCGGGCTTCCTAACCATTTCGCTTTATTAACTATGGTCGAACGAAAGACATTCAACTCGTCTATCGACAAGCTTAATCATGCCTTCCAGTGCTGAGAAATCCAGAGAAAGAGTAAAGAAGTGGAAGAAAGAAAATCCGGAAAAAAAAACAAAGAGCAAAAGAAACGATACAGAGCAAAGCACGCCAAGGCAAACTTCGAACAAGTGACAAAGTGGCGAAAACAAAATACAGAGCGTTCGAAGGCTCAGAAGCGCCCAAGATACGAAAGAAAAAAAAGAGCAGCAATAGAGCAGCAGCATGGCTCACCGTTGGATGACGTCGAGTGAACGGACGAAACGGAGGCAATTGTGGACAAGCTAGTTTCAAATATCAACCATGAACAACCTTTGAAAATTATAAACTTTGACTGCCAAGAAGTATTAGCGGATTCGGGAATTAAACGAAATTCTCGACGATTTTTTTTTCCAGGGAACATGCCCAGCCGCCTACATGTGTCAATTTTGATTTTGATTTTGATTTGTCTTTACATTAACTATTGTATATTTTAAGTTGTTATTGTAAACTGATACGAGGGGTCTTGTAAATTTCATTTTTGTAAGTCGAACGCATCTCCGCTAGGGAATAGCATACGTTCCTCAATGGTTTTTAATATCTATTTTTTGAACATTTTACTTCTTTTAAATGAGAGTCAATGTTTATTGGAAAACTGTCTATTATTACGAGTTTGTCTTTTTGATAAGGTACTCTCCCGCCCAAATCCAGTGAATTTTGACAACATTGAAAATAGGGATATTTCACTCCAATTTTACCATACCTTCCTCATAAAGGCAGTGTTATCTGGTGAATAAGTTGTCATCATCTTCTTCTTGACATGACAAAACCTGATGCATGCATATTTCGGTATAAAAGTCATTTTTTCAGGTTTCAACCACTGCCTTCACGGTCTAATAAGTCTGTTTCACAAAATTGGTCCCAAAGCTCGACGGGACCATGACATCATCAGCATACGTAACGAGATACTTATTTGATGTTGAGAGTGTTCAATGCGGCTCTACTGTCAACTCTAATAAGACAATTTCCTTTTTTTGCAGGCAAGTCTCCAGCTACTGAAACGTGGTTTCT
>JAHPZR010017438.1:35000-55000 GCA_019787425.1 Platygyra sinensis
GCAGATAGAAAACGATAATATAGCCAATCAACTTCACGGATTCACAATAGACTACGGTAAATTCATACTAAAAATGTCATACGATAGACCAATTTCGATATATTAAAATTCAACCTAAAAGCAATAGACCTCAGTACGAGGCTCCAGTTAGGGAATAAACTCCACAAACTCTGTAGTTATTATCCGGGACCTCGTGCTGAGGTTAAGTGTTTCAGGCGAGATCTTGATTTATCGCCGAGATTGGTTTATTTCCTTCGTTTGTGTCCTATAAACCACACTGCCAAGCAGCAGAAGACAGTCTATTCTCATGATTTTAGCAAAAATAATTACTGAACAAAACGAAGCGTCCCCGAGTGGGCTTGAACCGCCAACTTTAACTCGGTTAGCAGGCGAACGCACTAACCGATTGGGCCACGGAGACCTCTATGAAGAGCACCTGTGGAAAACGTAGGCTAAAGATTGCTTTCTCAAAAGCGGAAAAAGAAAACACGAAAATTATATCAAGATGAAAAGATGTCAGAAAAAAAAACACATTTAAACCATTCAAGGGCGTTTTATTCGAAGTAAACAAATAAATAAAAATACGAAAGATTTAGCCATAAGGTATACATCATGTGCCATATCATCGATACTAATTATGTTCCAGCTATGTTCCACGTTTTTTTCGAAAGTTGGAGGATAGAATGCCGGAGCTAGAATTTAGGTCAAATAAACGACAACGAAACTAATGAGGTATGGCTCAAGTGATATTTTTCAAGGAAATGGTTAAAAGAAGGAGCATTGATATGGGAATATTCAAGAAAAAGGAAAATAAACTCACTGCATCTAGTATTAGTATATACACACTCAGTGATCTTGGTGTTTTAAGCAATCTGATTGGTTCGCTATCTCTGGCTAATTAACAATTAGACCCGTGGCCCTTGAGGGCGAAGGGTCTAATTGTTTTAGTATCACCCAACTAGTCGGACAAAAAAAGCAATAATAAAGTTAGCAAATGCAAGTTAAAGAAATATCTGCTTTGGGAAAAAACGAAAGAAAAACCGGCGAATTTCGCTACTCGATGACTAATACTATTAGACCCCTAGTAGCGTGGCCAATCAAAATGCAGGATTTGCATTAGACCACTAGTTGGGTGATACTAATGAGCAGTATTCACCCCCTACCGAGTGAATAATGCGCAAGCCAAACAAAAATTAAGCATGCTTTTGAATAAAGCATACTTTTGATTCACACTGATTTGAACGGTGTTTAAGGACCATTATTCTAGACGGTCACGAGGTTTTTTCGAAGACTAACTATAGATTTTCCATGTTCAAAGTTTCTGTAAATAGTTTCGCGAATTCGCGCATGCTTTGTACCGCTTGCACGTTTTCCACGCATGAATTGAGAGGTCAATTAAATAAATTTTTAATAGTTTCCTTCTGAAAATGTTGTTGAGATCACTTCCTGTGTATATACTAAAACAATTATTCTTCTCAATCTCGGTGAATAGTGGAAGAATATTTACTTCGATTTCAAAGAATAATTGTTAATTGATAAATTGTCAAAGAGACGGTATTTAGGCACCACCTGCAACGTTTCATTCTTGTTAACGCCTTTAAAAACACAGAAGCAGAATGCAGCGTCCCCGGGTGGGCTTGGACCACCAACCTTTCGGTTAACAGCCGAACGCGCTCACCGATTGCGCCACGGAGACCTCTATAAAGGCGATGTGTATAAAACGTGGGGGAAGGATTGCTTTCTCGAAGTTGAAAAAAAGAAGACACGAAAATTCTATCAAAGTTAAGGTAATGTTGATGTGACTGTACTTCTGAGTAGATAATCAGTGGGGCTGGTTAGTCACTGTTTTGATGACAAGAAGTCACATAAAAGAGGTGAACCACTGGCTAACTAGAGGAATACTACTGTATGGCTTATATTCCGGCTTCAACTCATGCAGCCAGGCTGAATTTTTTTCACTCATACCCGCATAAAATTTATCAGTGAAGAAAATGGATATCGCACTGTCAAATCTGAACGAAATAAATAAATCTGTTAAATGTATCCCTAAAGAGGCCGAAAAGGCAGATACATCGTTTACAATTAAGGTCATCTCCACCATGAGAAAAGATTTTAGAATCGTAGAGGCACAATTCCACCAATAATTCAGACACTCAAATATCTTTGAGCTGCTCATCAGGGATATGAAGTTATTGTCAATTTAACAGCAAAGAAAGGATGACAGAGTTGTTTACGACGAACTAAAAGCATCAGTAGTTCGTATTGTGTGATCGTCCGGGTGAGGGTAGTTCTAAAAAGAACTGTTGTTGGTGACTGACGTTTCGACAGCCTGAGCGGAAGTCTTCTTCAGAGTAAAACGGCTAGGCGGGTTGTGGCGGGTAACTTGCATACAAAGCTTTCTTTTTGTCGAAAACGCATTTAAAGGGATATACTTCTCGGGTAATGTAAAAAATAGAACGAGTCTTACATGACCTATTAATTGCTCAACGAAATTTAGTTTTGCTGCAGTTGATGTATTTTACTACCTTCAGATTCTTAACTTTCCACCCACTCAGGCGAAAAGAGCAAATCTGATTCAAGAACAGGTGATGTGTGACTTGGTGCACCTACGACATTCACCCATGAGGTATGTCTCCACTCAACCTTCACCCAATCAGTAGCTATAAAAAGGTGGGATATTTCTTTAACTGAACTGGATTTATATGTTGTTATTTAAGAAGTTGAAGTCAGTTTTTCATGCATCTGACCTGTTATTATGAATTTCGCCATAACATTGTCAAAGTAGTCTGAGGATCCACTCGGCGACTCTCGCTCGTTGACACTTCGCATAAAGTATAAATTCATGTGTCTGTCCGCTAATGGACAATGAAAATTAGACAGTGAGCTCTCGAGAATTTCCACGGTTATCGTTAATACAATCCTGGACTTTCAAATTAATCGGTTAATTGACACGAGTTTCAGTAAGGTCATAGTGGCTCGTACCTTATATGACCACTGAAATCTCCAGACTCTGCAAACCTGATATGATGACTCCACACTCAAAAGATTCTTGTTCTCGCTACGCTTATGGTTTGATACACATTCGTACTGTATATATAAAGAATGAGTGTTTTAGAACTACCTGCGTCTTCAGACTGGTGGACAATTCATAGGAATTGATAATTTATGGATGCTCCATATTTTCCACACAAAAAGGCAAAACAGTAGTTTATATAGTTATCAAAACAATGTATTCGTTTACATTCTATAAGTATCTGAAGCTTATAGCTTTGGTGACGCTAAGGGAATGCTGTGCAGTTATAGGAGCAAATCCAAAGAGCAACCTGGCGGTTACTGACCATTCAAACTCGTTTCTGAACCCGGCCATACAGTTCAATGGGGAGTTCAATCCAACTTTTGCAAAAGATGGCATTTCAGCAAGTGTTGAAGAGGAATTGAAAGTGGATTTAAAAGAGGACCCACTTAAGCAGTGGCAATACAAATCCAAGTGGCGTCGAATGAGCGACTTGAAGCTAAATGGCGAATTAATGTCGAAAGCCATTCAACCGGGCAATCAAGACAGGTTAAAGAAGGTTCTTATCCAAGCATTGAAAGGTCATCAAATCAATTTACTGGTCATCGGAGGCTCGAACAGCGCTGGAGGAAAGTTAGGAGTGGACGAAAAAAGTTTGGACGGGTTGTACTTCAAAGTGTTCTCAAACTGGTGGAACAATACTTTTGGTAGATCCACAAAGGCGTTTGTAAAAGAATATCAAGTGACGATCGGAGGAACAGGAAGCTATTTCTTCGCTTTTTGTTATAGAACGTTTATACCAAAAGACGAAAAAATCGATATCGTCCTGATCGAAACATCTATTAACTATAACTTGAGAGGAAAGGTCGAAGCCTATGAACAATTAACTCGTCAAGTACTCGAATATCCGTCAGAGCCCGCGGTGCTATACATTAATCTGGTCAGTGGTCTAGGCTTAGATCCGGAGACCAAACAAGTTATTAATCCAACATGCATTAACCTAGAAAATTTTGGACAACCCGAGCTAGCACGCCATTATGATATAACCTCCTTCAGCTTGAAGGAGGTACTCTGTCGCAAGGAAAACAATCAATGGAGAGCAGTCATCACTGATGTGGCAGCATCAGACGGTCGCCATATTGGCATTAAAGCGCATGCAATGGTCGCCATGATGATGATAGAGTACATCCGCGGCGTGCTCAAAGACGCTGTCGAAGAGGCCAAACACACGTTTGGTGATAATAAAGTGAACAGTGTAAATGATTTTTCCCCTATACCAGAACCTTTCTTCCTTCCGCGAGAAACTGATGCTCTGAAGCAACCATTGTGTTGGACTGGAGTTACTCCAGACATCTCCCAAGACCTACATCACCCGAATCTTCAAATTCAAATCGTGGAAAACAATGGATTCTCGCCATCAGGTAGCCTTCGTGACAAAAATGAGTCTGAGAAATGTAAAAATTCAGACTTGCGCAAAGACGCGCAAGGTGGGTGGGGTACGTGGCAGATATACAGCAGTTTAAAACTGCGTATTTACGTTCCTCCGATTAACTCTTCACTCAACACACGCTCTGTGATTCTGTTGACCAGGACTTCGGGTAGTGGTGGAAAGGCCAAGGTATGGCTTGATAACAATGACAAAGAAGCGATTTACATTAATACAAAATCGTTTTATGGACAGAACCGGTTAGACACTGTTGAAACAAGAGTGGAGCCAGGCTTCCATACAATCATGATAAGAACTGTTTGCGAGGGAAATTTCCTTGTCAGTGGCGTCCTGGTAGGACCACCGGACTTTAATAGAAGAAAAGTGCTGTAATTCGCTCCGCTATAGAGATACCGCGCATGTAGCAATCTAGAAAATAAAGGGGGATCCCCTGTAAAGTTTTATCCGCGGAATCCGCTCTGCTGATGCGAAAAAGTTGCAAAGATGTCTCGAAGTTAGTTTCTGTTTCAAATGTTGTTTTCTATTTAAGAAATAGAAAACATGTACCGTGTTTCTATCAAGTATCTAGTATAAATCTACCAGCGTTCTATCACGAATTCCGTTCCCTGATTGGCTACGCTACTCACTATCTATTATGTGATAGATAGTGAGTAGCGTAGCAGTGTACTCTTGTCGGCAAAACGAAGGCCGTTTCTTGGCGTATTCGAAGTGCCTGTGAAGAAGATTTAGATAAAGTTTTCAACGACTAGTAGATTTATACCAAAACAATTAGATTATTCGCTCTTGATTTCTATGCGTGAATGTTGACTCGGGCTGCGCCCTCGTCAACTATCACGCGATAGAAATCTCGAGCTCATAATCTAAGTGTTAAATAGAAACACAAGTGGAAGTTTGGGAGAACAAGAAATGCAGTGGGAACTCGAGATTTCTTTTCACAGCTTATTCGAGTTCTCCCAAACTTTCACGAGTGTTTTTAAAACTCGATAGAAACAAGGAGAACATGTTTTTATTTCATTTAGAAAACACCGCGACGAGAAAAAGGAAAACAACTTATTAACTTTGCATGAGTATCAAAATGTAAATTCTCTTTGCCCGCGCCATCATTACTTTGAGCTCATCTTTGTCGTGCTAGTTCCGTGTCTCCATCGAGTTATAGAAACATGATTTTTAACCAATCATCGCGCGTATTTTCTTACTGTTTTCTAACTTAGTTTAAAAGATCTTAAAACTGTTTTCTATAGGTTTCTTTTTATTTCTAGTAGAAGTACGCTTTTGTACTTGCCAACTTCCATAAAAGTGGTCTAAATTCAATAGTTCGATTCTGCGTTTCATCATTTTTTGCATCCTAATCTGTTCCCCTGCCGAGACCTAGAGAAAAAAATAGGTTTACTTCCATCTCAGTACAATGACCATTTTTAAAAGATGACGCCAGAAAACCATTAACTTTCGAAACTCTTGTTCATGTGGAACTGGAGTGTTTTCAGTCGTCGAATCGTCGCCGAACGAAAACTGACGTAATGGAAGAAATTAAAGGTGAAAACTCGGATTTTAAGGTTTAGAGGATTTAGAAAAATCAGAGGCAAACGCTCAGGCGGAAAATATGCAGACAGCCATTTCGTTGGGGATTGAAAAGTTCGAGAGACGCGCGGTACGACAAACGAAAGCTGAAAGTTGACTTCAATTGTTTAAAACCGGTTGAGCTAAAGCTTACCTCTAAAACTTAGGCTGAATTTAAATCGTAAAAAGGCCAACCACTTACTAACACCAAGTACTCTCACCGGTATTCGAACTCTCACAGATAACTTTATGACTATAGACGACATGATTGTGTTGATCCTTTAACAGCTTGCTGAATCAACAGTTACAAGATGATTTGAAGTGACTCTGAACTCATTATACAATTGTATAATTAAATTTTCAATTGACCTGGCATATTGTAAATAGTGACAATGACATGACTAGTTTTCGGAAATATTGTTGATTTGCGCTCTCCTTGCACACAGCAGCAGCTGCGCCAGCAGTACGAGCGGTAGTCAAAAGTTAGCTGTTCTACCGAAATAAGCCCACCATAGCCATTTTCTTCGCAATTAACAAACATAAAGTTAAAGTTGCCTTGGCCTCTTAATTCCATTAGATTACTCGCAAATTCCGGGTTTGACGAGAAATAGCATATTTTGTTTAAAATAACACCTACCTGGTGACACACAACGAACTACGAGCGAGGTGCCATGCTGGACGCCGGCGATCCATTTTTCACCTTTTACAATCTGATATGGCTTTTGGAATTGTGGATCACTTTTTTGTGAAACGTTTATGTCATCTCCAGTGAGAAAAGTTAGCTGATTTCAATGCCTTTCCTGACTTACCTACTTTCCAATTGACGTCAGGGTCACGTTTCTCGAAGCTCCCGGTAAGTACCGGGCCCGTTAAGTTGTTTTGTTTTCCATTCCAGATGGGAGTTTCAAAAGTTTTAACAATTGTACAGGAAAGTTATCAGCTAAATAAAAAAAAGAACTTTATCAGAGGTCATAACACACCCTACATTTCTCGAGACTTTGATTTCGAAATATGATTTCGGCGGGCCCATTAAGTTACCGGGTCTTTCGAGAAACGGGCCCCTGGAGCTTACTGTACAATTTTCAAACCTTTTGAAACTCTCTCTAGAATGAAAAACAAAACAGCTTAACGGACCGGGAATCACCGGGAGCTTCGAGAAACGGACAGTAAAGATTTTCCCGCCTGCTGAATCCTGATTGGTTAATTCAAATTTCCCGCGCGCTGGCCGTGTGTAAGCCTTTTGGTGACACTGCACGGACACAATTAAACAATACGAAAAAAGTCATGTTTTTCCCGTATCAGCTGGATTATGGCCACCATGTTGTCGGACGTCGTCGTCGTTGTTTTAAGTCGTTGGGCGCACATGTCCGCGATTCATGCCTCTAGTCATGCTGACCACGGAAAAAGATTTCTACGATTTTCTATTTCTATGCGTGCATCTTTATGTAATTTTCAAGTGATTTCTGTTGACATTAGGTGAGTCTTCTAACTGTGTTTCGTACTGCCTGGCCACAAGATTGGTGAAAGTGAAAGTGAAAGTGAAAGTGAAAGTGAAAGTGAAACTTTATTTAGAGTCGTAAACGTAGGGAGTGGTTGCACAATCTCCCAAGCCAGGGGCTCATGACAAAAACGCACGACTATTTACAATATTATTTCCTTAAATTACTATATTCAATAAGATAAATTCAGAATATAATATAAAACCTTCCTGATGGAAACTAATCCTAATATTAAAAAAAAAATTGTAAAAATAGATAAAGCTATATACTTTTCATACAATGGCACCCTGTAAAATTAACATTAATCAGGCGAGCACGAAATTGGTTTGGTTGGATATTAGCAAGAGAAAATGAGATCATGGTCCCTTGATATAAGAGAGTGATAAGTTGTGCTGATGTTTCCAATTGGCTTGTTTGTGTTTGATTCACATCTCTAGTCTTTCAAATAAGCATTGACTAGGCTACACTTGTGCTGACTGCAACTCGTTCTCTGCGCTCATTCGTGAAATATTTTTCAATACCGATGAGAAATCTCGTACTTCCCCGTGGCCACGTAATACCTTTATATATCTTAAGGCTCTTTCTCAAAAGGACTGGGAAATACCAAATTTACGAATTTGATTTCCTGAAATCGATATTGAAAGCGGTCTAGGCTTTCCCATCGCAATGAAAAAGTTGCACATAAAAATGCACAAACCAGTTATATTAAAATTGTCTTTGTTTGCCCAATAATAAAATGAAGTAGGTAGTAGGTTTGTATGAGAGAATCTTGATGTCGGTCCTGCTCTGTTAACAAGAGCTAATTATTTTTCTTTCTCAGCTCGTTAGCGCGCGGAATTTAACAAATCCTGCAATCTGATTGGTTGAGGGAGGGAGCCGAATTTTCTAATCCGGACGGAATCGTCTTTTTGATCTATTTTTGAGTACGAATTAGCAGTAATCGTCACGTGTTTGCTCATTTTACATTTCCCATTGACTATTAATGAACGCTAGAGGTGTTGGAATTTTCATAAAGAATAGTTTGAGCATTGCTATTCAAAAGAGCGAAATAAGCTCTGATGGCAGATTTATTGTTCTAAAAGCTGCTATTAACAGTGAGATATACAACATAAATAGCCCACGCCTATGCTGTTAAATTTTATCGTGAATCATTCCCGCAAAAAGAAAGTGAAATATTTTGATTAGAGATCACAAGTTTCTTATTACGATGGACGATGATTCTGCTAGCTAGTTCAGGCAATATTGTTTTGATGGGAGTCCAGTTAGATTTGAAACATTGCAGTTAGTTTTCACTATTACTATGTTTTCCCCCGTTTCATCCAATTCAACCTTTTATATAATTATTTTCTTGCTGGGTTATTAACTGGTAATTGATGCACTACTCTCTACGGGCTCTCAATAAGTTTGTCCTATTCAGAATTGCCCATGTTATGCAAAAACCTCTAACAAAGTCCCAGTTTTACTGTCATGATGGTCTTGTATGTAGCAAATAATTAAAGTGCGCCAAACGACTTAGAATCCCTTGTTCTCATGCGGTAACCTCAGTGGGCGTTTTGAAATGTTTTAAAACTGACAAGCGATCTCCTTGAAGTGCCAACCAACGTGATGCTCCCATTATGTAATTCCCCTTTTGGTACTAATGCCTGGATGTACAGGTCAACACAAAGCTCTTTTTCAGTTCATTTTATTGGCGTTTTTCAATTTCTTTAGGGACACAGATCAAACAGAATGACTCATGATGCCCTTATTGTTCTGTATACTTTAATTTTCTCTTATTGTGGATTACACATCTACGAATACTTAACCAAGTTACAGCTTTTCTTTCTAGCTGTTTTGATACTTTATGGTTCTGATTCTTTATCCTTTCCTCGGCGGCTTTTCACACGTGTAGAAGCAGCCACCACAGTAGCAGGGAGTACATATGGTTCCCTTAGGACAAGGCGGCTGAACCACTGATACTTGGCAAGGATTTGCAAAACAATATACGGGATCTTTGCACCTTGGACAATCTAAATTCATGGAAAATACTATTAGTGCCCATGTTTTTTTTTTATTTGTACCGTAAGAGTCTTCACTGATTTATGCGCGAGGAAACGTTTTATGACGAGGACTTACCATCCTTATGTTGGCCTTTAACCTGAATACAAGAAAAATATAGTAACAAATGAGAACTGCGTGATATCACTCAAAAAAAAAAAAAAAACGAAATTCGAGATTTGTTGTTTTTTTTCGTTGTGATTTCGTTGGGTACAGATTTGGTGACAAACAATTGAAAAGAATTTTCGAAGTCCACATCTACATTAACTAATTGACTGCCTGAAATTATTTCTCAAGACCCCTTGTGTCCATCACCCTATTTCGTTTTGCTGTTTAAAGATAATAAGAACTAACTATACACCGAGTGTCTGCCCTTTATGTGATAATAGGTATTCAGCTTTTTTGCTCATACAACTCAGTGCAATCAAAGTCTTTTTGGTAGAAAACGAGAACGGCGAAGTCTCAAAGTGTGCTAGACATTTCAGCTTCTTAAGGCAAATTTACCATACCTGTCCGATGTCGAGGTACAAGATGCATAAAATACCAAGCAAAATCAAAAACTTCATGATGCCCCCTTAAGAAAAACAGACATGAAAATTAAGGTTTTTTTAAGTGGCAACTTGTATTAGAATTAATGCTGAAGAGTTTCGCCTGGGTTAAAAGAGAATTCAGGAATTTCTACTAATCGAAAGTATAACGATCTTCTGTCATTAGTAAAAACATTTTATTTTCAGTTTTACTCACCAGGTTTCTATGCTCGCAGTAGATGACCGTGTGGTTTTAGCTGTATTCAACACTGATGTGTGCTTTAAGAACACGATTTCAATGCATTTTTCTATAAAAATTGATATCGTATTCGTCGTGTATAAATATGTTTGGCAAGTTAATTAAGCTAAATACACATTATTCAAATTATTAGTAGAAAGGATAGGTTGTATATTGATTATGAACTCGAACATTGTTGCATGACCTATATGAGCTTAGAACGACAGCTAGCTATGAAAATAATTCAGACCTCACGAAGTCAAAAGTTGAATTATTAGGGCTACCGTGGAATTTGATAACTGAGCAAAAGTTCAAAAGTCAACTCAGCATGTGGGTGTTCCTTTGCAAAAATTAAAAGTAATTAAAAATTAAGAGATCCACTTCTCTCACCAAATACGAGTATTCAGTTCACATTCTGATTAATAATTGACTTTTTAGTTGAAAATCAACAGAGTCATACATTTGTATAAAGAGGGTGTGTTATCAACAGCAAAAAACTACTTGAAATCGGAGACAACAGCCTATGATTTTGTATGAGAGGGTATTGCAAATGGGCAGTTTTCCAAAAGTTTCGGAAAGATGCCTAAACAGTTCATTTTATATTTTGTTGCAATGTGTGAATCTTCCCACACCGATCATCGTAACTTGTCCTTTATTTCAAAGCCCATCAGCCAAAATCAACAAATATATGATTTCATGTTTACTAAAAGCCTTCTTGTTAATTACTGATTACTTAGCTGGGTAAATCCAACAGCTGGTAAACGGCCGTTTATTCTAGGTAGCGTTTTGTGATCGTGACCAAACTCACGGACTACTTAGGGATTATTACAATATGCAGCGAAAGAAGAAGAAAAAGAAGAAGGAGAAGTCGATCTGTCGGAAAGAAATGTCGTTGTCAATAATGCTGTTATTACATGGGGGAACAGTATCAGTCGATGTCGGTGTGAACATCTGAATAATGATCCCCTTGTGAGCACAGTTAAGCCCGGGAAAGCTTGCGATCAAAACCAAATGGACAGAACTAGCGAAGTGCCAAAGGCAAACATTGATAAGTCATATTTAACGATCCATTTGCTAACAATACGCAACTTAACTAAACAACAGAGAGAAAGAAGAAAAATAACAAAAGCAAAATGAAATAATAGCCATGCAAGACCAGACAAGAAGTGTATTCCCCCATAGACAAACAATGTATGAACATATAAAGCTTATGAATATGTAAAATGGATAACTAAGACTTTACATAACAATTCTCACATCAAAGAATGGCTCACAGATAATTAGACTGAATGTTGTGAACTGATATGCAAATGCAACAAACAGCCTCAACATCAAAGGCAATCTTTTTTCTAAAAAAGTCATTTTTCCACGTTAATTCCAGCAAAGTTAATTGTACATAAATTTCTAATGAGATTAGGGTCTAATTAAAGAGCACGGCCTTGATAAACATCTCCACGCGCTCGCACGGTTTGCTCGCGGCCTGTGTGTGTGTGATAACGCAGTAAATGGAACTGAAGGTTTTATTTAAGTTGCATGATCTACTTTCTGTTGAACTGTTCAGCTAATACATGTAAACTGACAAAAGCACTTTAAAGTCTTGAGTCAGTATTCAACAAATAATTTTCAGTAAGCAATAGGATAGAAAACTTCTTACTTACTCTAAAATGTGTGAAATTTTAGTTTAAGAAATTAAGAAATTATCTCATTAAAAAAAATCGCTTTGGTAAGTTCGATGCTTTTGTTTTCTTTCTTTAAAACCCATAAGTAGAGTAAGCGGTCATCTCTGCTCCTTGTTAACTGTACCTCGCTTAAATGTTCTTTGAGTTGTGTTTTAAAAGGTATCTTAAGGCACCCTCGTCAGCCTCCGCCATTTTCGATGACATCGAAATTATTGATATAGCATGGTGAAGCGAATCCTTATTGTTTTACTGTAAGCTGTGTTCCTGAAGGTATGTTTAATTATCTTGAGTACTTCTACAGTGATTTTTCTTTGTTTCGACAGGCGCCGAATAAAGTATAATATCTCTAGTTTTTGAATATATATCTCAGCACAAAAGACAACGAAACAAATCTTTTTCACGATCTGTGGTAATCTGAAACTTGAAAGTGCACGCGCTGCACTATGCAAATGAGCTACTCGTACGCGTCAGACCTGCCTTTCAAAAACTTTTGCAAACTAGCCAAACGAACAGAAACAAGAAGAAACTATCAAAAACAGGTTTGGTTATGATAAAGCATTGTTTGGAAAACTCACAAATTAACTCGATACCGGAGTAAACAGTTTTCTCACAGAACTTTTCTCTACAGAACAAAAAAAAAAGTTTACGCGCATAACTAGCCGGTGAGCGAATCCCATTAATTCATAGCGCGAATTTAAAGTGCATATGAAGTGAAAAATAATTTCTGCTTATTTGAAAGTCCTTCCAAAATACAGAAGAATGGCGTTTTTCTTTTTGAAATATCTTTTTTCGTTTCAGAGATATTAACATTTTTCTATTATGCAAATTAGATCAGTGATGACGTCATATTAATTATAAAATACTGAATAAACAATATCTCTAGAAATATTAAAGCACTGTCCTTGAAACTTGGCACCATAATTGTCCATCACAAAAGAAACAAAATGACACCCTTAGTGCTGTTGCCATAGCAACTCTTTCGGCTCCAGTCTCTTTTTGTCGAAAAAACGAATCCTCCATTTTCAACCTCTTAAGTGAGAGAAGGGGTCCTACATGGAACGTACATAGTTCCCATGTTGCCGTAACTCCCAACGATAGATTGTGTAGGGTAGATGGATCTTGTTTTCAGACAAAAACTGGGATTTTCAGTTTTTATTAAAACAACACCAGTAGCAAAACTGTTGTCATGGCAACAGTGCTAAGGGTGCCATTTTGCTTCTTTTGTGATGCACATTTATGGTGCCAAGTTTCAAGAACACTGCTTTAATATTTCTAGAGATATTGTTTATTCTGTATTTTACAATTTTTAGCTGCAAACAATATGGCGTCATCACTGATCTAATTTGCATAATAGAAAAATGTTAATATCTCTGAAACGAAAAAAGATATTTCAAAAAGAAAAAAGCCATTCTTCTGTATTTTGAAAGGTCTTTCAAATAAGCAGAAATTATTTTTCACTTCATATGCACTTTAAAGAAATTCTCAACCCTGAAAAACACACCTTTCCCATTAAATCAGAGCATAAAAGTACATAGAATAGCCCTGGTTCTTCTTCTCTACCTTATTCCCTGCCATCGCTGTGAAATCTCGCAACTCTCACCACTTAATCACACAACGTGACAACATAACATCCACGCGAGAGCCCAAGACACGCGGATATATGACGTCAGGATGGCGCAATTTGTTCTAAAAATAGAAAAAATTGTCCCATATCATGGGTCCGCGCGCATTCCAAGACTTACGGTCGTCGTCCCTGATTGTAGCTCCTGCTCTGAACCCCATGTACAGATTTTTTTAACTTTGCGAAAAGTTGCATCTCATCCTGCTTATCAAAATTCTACAATAAGAAAAAATTTCACCGTGCGCTTAAAGCTGAAATTAAAGATGTTTTTAGCAGGTCATAGTGTTGCTATGGTAACCTATTGTGTCACGAAAATAATACCAACGTGTTTGCCAATGATTGGGCTGTTTTTTGATACCATGATTGTAGCATCAATTGATAAAGTGTGGTTATAATGACATATCAAAATTTAAGTCTTGAAATGTGCTGGAAACTGTTTTCACCCACCTTAAGCTCGCTGTACGTTTGTCGGGAACGAAGGGGAGCCTCCTTCGGATTATGTTCCGCATTAAAAGACTGTTCCCCAACAAAGTCACGCTGGGCAGGAAAGACCCAAATAGTTAATCAATTTGTGGATGTACATCATGCAGATAATTTTGATCTACATCTCTGCTATCTGGGTTGGACAGTCCGACATTATTTTCCTGTAAAATTGTCTTTTTATTGCTCGCTGATTGACCCCGTAGCCATGATAGTCCTAGGTGAATTCTGAACAATTGGCTTGTTCTGTATGTCCCTGAAATATCCTTTACTAAGTAATGATTTGTTAGGAGTAGGAATTGAAATAACGAAGATGCACATGGCTACGTGTGTCGCTAGGTTGCCATGCCACATTTGCAAGAAAGTCTATTTCAGAAATAAAAACTGATTATTTTTTCAACTAACTGAATAATTTTACGGCGGGTTTATTGAGTTATGTTATGCTTTTGATGTTTGCCTTCGCCTTTTTCTTTTTTTCTAAGTTGCATTTAAATTGTACTTAAATGAAAGTCTCGAAAGGTAACTCTATGGATCATGCTTGCATTTTTTACAACTAAAATGGCTGCTACCATGTTTCGCAGTTAGCCTAACATAAATTCAGGGCGATAATGGTAACATTTCGGGCCGCTTATGACTGCGTTTTTCTCTTTTATTTACGGGCGACACTATCACTCGGCCGTAGTAAAGTCTGTGCTATGGTCCAGCAGCCCTTCATAGTCCGGCGTTTATCTCTAGTTAGGCTGTACGGAGGAGAGTCCATCGTAGAGAGGCACCGTGCACTAATTATACGCTTAAAGGAAGAGAGCCTCTGTAGGAGTGAATTATCCAGCCCAAGAAGACAATGTATTGATCCCTCACGATAGATTACCGCGCCTCTCACATACGGAACGAGGTCTACTAAAAAGCTCTTCACCTGGATTTAGGGTGCCCAATGATTATCTCTTAAACAAAAATCTATCAGCCTATTTTCCGTGATCTATGATGATCAGGGCTGTACGTGGCACTTAACTACATCCTATCTCTTGAATTTTGAGAAAGTGAGCTTAAGGAATACTATAAAGCAGTCGTTAGCTTCCAAATAGGTAATTAGCTAAATACGTTATTTACTCTGACATTTAAAGAGGCCTAATGTGTGGAAGCAGCGCGATGTTTATTGCTTTCATATTCCTAAACAAGAATTTTTGATTGTTTATCGCTGCAAAATTCAATTCACGGCTTACTTTCATTAGGAGGTAAGGCACTCTCTTTGCAGCAGCTATCTTAAAATGGAACTTGTATCTTTTTGTCCTAATCGAAGAATGCAGGCCTTTTTCCATACCTTGGCAATTAGCTATCACCACGATGGACGTGGAAATGAGCGTCAGGTTGAAAGTACTCGCTGATATTTGCCGTTTTATCAGGAACCCGTATACGTGTAGGCATTAACGTTGGGAAATCTTACAGTACCGAGGCTGAAAACGGTCATGTGCACGGCAGTGACGTATTTGCTCAACTTCTATAACATTTCAGCAAGGCGTCTTTGGATAAGTTTCAAAACGATGGCTACTGTTGGTGGGTCGTTGTGTGACCAGGGTTAGAGTCCTTTGATTGGTCGGGTGGTGGAGAGGATCGCCAAGCAAGGGCGCAATGCTGTTAAATTCTATTGAGGAACCATGTAAAGGAGAAACGACTGCAGATTATCACAATTTTATTGGGAGGTACACACTGAAACTGTTTTGCACGCAACCCGTTTCACCAACAGTTGTTTGCTAAGAATACTCGACAAGTTTGTTCACCGACAACTGCGTGATAAAAGTATCGCGCCGCGTACACCCAACCGGTTTTGAACGACTACAAAGACATCAGTTATCTGAAGCAACAAAACTGTTAGGAACAGCTACAGCAAATACAACTGATAAAACTACTTCGTTCTCAAGCTGGAGATATTTATTGCCGTGTAATTGCAAAATCGGTTGGGTTACACCGATTGACGTTGATACTCAGTGTCTCCAAAACCGTTAACTGCAATTATTATAGCATATACGATTTATTCCGATTATAATATAACTGGGCCAGGGACCCCACTTACTGGCTGTGTGTGCTTAACAGAACAGTTCTCAAGTTTATAGCCATCACTAACATAATTAACCCAACCTTGAGAGCCATTGCGCAACACATAGAAGACCCAGTACTTAGATACATTCCACCCCACCTTTTTAGAACGAAACGAGTGGCGAAAGAAATCCAATATTCTTTCCGTGTGACTTCATGGAAACTTGATAGAAACTAGACAAAACTCGGGTCGTCTACTTGACTGATCGAAAACCACATCCAAAACCAACATCGACCTGACCACGACCCGTCCTAGCTTGGCATCGATTGCAGTGTTCGTATATTTTCGTCATCTTTTCATGTTTTCGCCTTGCTCCTCCGGCTGGTTTTACTACGCTTAATTTACAGATGAAGCTTAACAATCAAAACAACACAATGTTTCAATAGGCAATTTCCGAGTTCCCTTGTGCCTCTGTTTCAAAGCGGGTCTAACCCATTCTTATGACAATGACTTTGATTTGCATGAAAATGAAACTACATGCAGAACTCATTTTCATATGAAAGGTTTCGCACTTGGATTCGTTTTAAAACAGAGGCACAAGAAAACTCGGAAATGGCCTATTAATAACAAATACTTCTCTACACTCGACACTAACGATCCTAGCTAGTTCTCCGGCATAGCTGGCAAAGTGTGGTCTTAATGGTGTGGCAAAAGGCCAGGCGAGCACTAATCTTGCAGTGCGAGAAAAAAATATCCATTTAAAGCTGTAGCTTATTAAGTTGTAGGTACTGAAAGTAAAAGCTTTGTGCTTTTTGCCTATCGAAGATAGCACCAGTTCTGCGACGCCTATTTCCCTTTCGTAAACAAGCGATGTCATTTTTAACGGTCGATGCCATAACTGGTAACCAAGCCTTTCAGAACGGACGACACCATATCTGCTTCAGTTCAGGCCTGGACAAGGTAGAAACTGATTATAATTTGTTGATGGAGTAAAACGCACTCACCAAATGCTCAATTGTTCATATTCACACTGGTTTGCATGCGGCTAGCTTTAATTTGTAGGTTGGGACAGCTCTATCATTAATATTTAAGAAAGTCACATTTCATAATTAAATTTTGCGGAAATTTGGCGGATGAACCCGGAAGTGTAGTGGTATAAGAGGGATGTTAGGAAACAGAGGTTCCAGGTTCGATGCTAGGTGTTTACCTACATATTTTCCTTTTTTCTTTAATTTAATAGAGAAAAATTTGAGTGTTGCGAAAATGGCATCGCTTGTTTACGAAGGGAAAATTGCAACCACGACATAATTGCATGCTAAGCGATAAAAAAACAACTGCAATACAGCCATACCAGGAGAATATTTGTCACCTTACAACCAAATATTCTTTCGGGCAAGGAATAAACTAACCTTATCTTATGACCAGCAAACCTAAAGATAAAATAAGAAGCACCAAATACTTCTTATTGCACTAACTTTTTAGTACCTTTTAAACCTATAACGAAACTTGGTCATTTTTTTTATATGGTTGTTTTTTTTTCTGACATGGAAGTTCCAAACGAAACCTTGGGAAGAAGCTCATGAGAATTCCGTATGAAATCCAGGGACAGTTCCTTTTTTACCAAGGGAAAGACTCCTCCAAATAAATGAGTTTTCATAAAGATAACGGTGGTTGCTTTGCAATCCATTCCTTGGACAAAGACATTTTAGCATGTCGCGACTTCACCAAAAGAGGCGGGGAAAAAAAAAAATCAAAGGGGTTACATTAAGTAACAAACCCAAGCCCTACATTTCTAATCTAAACCTAATTTATACCACAGGTATACTAATCATCCACAAAGAGTAACTTTGTAATTTCTTGCCTGACTTTCTCCGGCGCCTTTAACAAGGTTACAAGACCCAGTCTACTTATTTAAACGTTATTAGATAATCTGGATAGCACTGATTATCATAGAACACAACGAAAATGGTTGGATTCCCAGGGTTATCCACGACAGTGTCGTAAGCATCTGTGGCGTCACTTCCCTTGGGAGGTGGGGTTATCATTCCCTGGCGTCCAGCCGTGTACTCACCAACAAGGACACGCGCAAGATACATGTGACGGTTCCCGGCTGCACCAGGTGGTGAATACTTGGTCTGTGTAGAATAGGAAGCATCTCGCGCAAAATAAACGCCATTTCCATACATAACGGCTAAAAGTGGTTAAAACAGAACCAGTCAGTGGATTAAAATTTTAACTGGAACCAAGGATGTAAAAGAACACTAAATACCTGTTGTTTTTCATGCATGACAACAAACTGTGTGGTTGAAAAATCAACCAATCGTGACTCCTAAGGCTGCAGTTAAATTTAGTTGTATTGACAGGAAACTAGAGTATTTATGGGGTGATAAGAAGAGGGCGCTTCGAACGGTGTGACCTCTGAAGCAAGTTTTGTGTTCTTGCTTTGCATTACATGGACGCCCAGCTTTCTCGATTATACCATGGTGAATCACTACACTATTTATTTGAACTCTAAAATACGTTTAGTTTATACACGGTCATGTTTAAGCATGACAGTGAATATTTAAAAAAAGGATCCTTTTAATTCATGCTAGGCCTTGATATACACGTACAAGGATTCTCTGTACATCATACCTCTGAAACGTGCAAGTAATTAACGACATCATCGTTAATTGGGCTTACAATTTATACAGTTTTAAGGAAGTGTTTTGACGGGTGGATTTGTTTTGGTGGACTACGATTATAAGTTTGTCTGTGTTAGCTAATTTCTCTTAGATTTGCTATACAGTTACAATCAACTTGACTATGTTGACTCCTGCACCTAGAACGGGTTGGTGCTTCACATAGGGTTAACATTTTCCCAGGGAAAGAACTGTCCAAGAAAAATCACTATAAACTAACATTGAGAAAGAAAAATGGCTAACTTTATAAGTTCGCGTAAATTTCGTGAGCTTCTAGTTGCAACATACCATTCTTCCCACAATAGCTTCTGTTGAAACCATTCTGGTTAATACTAGCACAGCTACTTTCAGCTGTACCATGGAAAAGTGTTTGCTCATTGCTTCCTTTTTTCTGTTCCATTTGGTCCTTTCTTACCATATACACACGGTACAGGGTAGGGTTCTGTACTCTCTGAATCTTAGTGATGGTGATAGGGGAGGTCTTGCGAACTTCATCAGCTATCTTTTTGTACTCGACTGCGTGGGTGACAGGATCCAGTGGCACCAGATGAACCTCCTCCTCTTTACCGGAACTGTCTTGCGGATGCACTTCCCATTCGTTTGGTAATGGAATACCTGTTTAAAGGCATTTGGGAAAACATATATAGAGGCTTACAAGCCATATATAACGACTTAAAGCAACGGGCATACCGAGCCTCAAAGACTGTAAGGACCTTCGTTACTTTCGGAATATGCCACGGTAAGCTGCCTTTGAAGCACTGTAAGGCAGAAAAGCATGCAGTCTGTTCATAATGGGCACACAGTGACGGTACGATTAAAACACAAACAACAAAAAAGAAAAAGAAAGCCAAAAAATGGACTAATTAACAATTAGACTCGTAGCCCGAAAGGGCTACGGGTCAATCATGGGCTACTGACCCGTGGCCCTTGAGGGCGAAGGGTCTAATTGTGTTAGTATCACCCAACTAGTCGGACAGAAAAGGAAATAGTAAAGTTAGCAAATGCAAGTTGAAGAAATATTTATTTGGGGAAAAAAACGAAAGAAAAACCTGCGAATTTCGCTACTTGATGACTATTCCTAATAGTCCCCTAGTAGCGTAGCTAATCAAAATGCAGGATTTGCATTAGTCCACTAGTTGGGTGATACTAATACAATACAACAAACATATAATATATAATGTAGTATAAG
>JAHPZR010017438.1:62500-73239 GCA_019787425.1 Platygyra sinensis
TACGGCTGTTTTGTATCACACTCAGATAAAATTGGCCAAAAAATTAAGCGTCATGTCATCTTAAGTGCCTTATCTACAGTTAGCGCCTTCCTCTAAGCTCCCAAGAGTAACCGGGCCCGGGTGCTTCATCGAATAATTACAGTTCGTCAAGGAAACATATCTCTATATGTATACGTGGTTTAACTTAATAATGTTAGCTCCTAAGAAGATAGGATATTTTAATACCTTCTGGGTCCTCGAAGTGCACCAGTGCCCATCCTTCCTTTTTATTAAGTTCTACGTTGGTGACAACACCGCCCCCGTTCTTGGAGTTTTCAAAGTGGTAAAGAACGGCATCCTCAGTGGTGATTTCCTTGTTCAGACATGTCACTAGCACACAATTGCAAACGGGAACTTGTTCAATTGATAGCTGTCTACCCTCCAGTTGTCTCTTGGCAACATTCTGTGTAATGGTTTGATAGTCTGTCGAAAGAATTGTAGTTTCGCAATTCCCAAATTGCTTAAACAATCGTAAATGATACCAAAATAACAATAACTGGTATTTAAAACAGCGGAACATGCGGAGAGAAAACAATCAGAATGAAAGTGGTATCTGTTTTAATCTGGAAATATCTATTTTGACATACTGATTTTTGCGATAGTCAACACAAACTGTGGGGAATTGTTGTCCTAAATAATGATCGTATTAATCGCATTCAACTCATTCAGCTTTGTTGATCTCCTAGTAGAGGATCTGGAGCGTAAGATTGTATTCCCAAGTTTTGGTTTAATACTGCTGTCTGCATGTGGATTCCTTCCATAAGATGAGGCACGCACCGACATAAACGCAAGCCTATTTTCAATAAAATGCCATGTGCAAATTTCGCCAAATTCAACCAACATTTTTCGTAGCAAAAAATCTTTGTAAAGTAAGCAAGCAAGCAAGCAAGCAAGCAAGCAAGCAAGCAAGCAAGCAAGCAAGCAAGCAAGCAAGCAAGCAAGCAAGCAAGCAAGCAAGTAAAATCCTTTATTTAAACACGATCAATGTTTAAAGTGCCACTACGACGAAAATTGCATCTTTTCTATCAAAGCCATGTTAAAGCATAAACAAGTAGCCTGCATGAGAAGAAAAAGCTGTTTACTATCTTCAAATATCTCTTTTTGTTCCAGAGATATTCAAGTGTTTAAAATATGCAAATTAGCCAAGTGATGACGTCATACACTCAACCAAATTTTGATCAAATATGATGAAAAAAGGATATCTCAGCCAATCTGCATCAGAAATGTTTGATTCTTTGCAGTAAGATTCTACTAATTGTGCTCCACAATTTGAGCTTAACAGTTTTGTTACCATGGCAACATACTGGGTTCCAGACCTCCGCAATATTAAAGGCATTTCTGACCACCTCTGGCATCCCATTTTCATATTTGCAAATGGTGCCTGGTATACATGATCCAACAAGCATATAAATATGTTAGCTCGGGTTTGTGGCCTTGTTTAACGTTTTTCGGGCTGAAAATCACTTACATATTGAAATCAAGTGGGTGGGGACTGGAAAAGAGTGAGTTACCATAGCAACGAAATGTTTTACAGCCATAGATGTGTTTCCTGTAGAACTATTAGCCTCCCAAGTTTCAATGCTCTGCACTGCCAAATTGGCCAAGATACCTTTATTTATAAACAAGATGTAAAATTGGGTTGAGTAAATGACGCCATCAGTCATCTCATTTGCATATTTTGCACGTTTTTCAAACTTAAATATCTCCGGAACTAACGCAGATATTTGCAAACCGTAAACGGCGTTTTCATTCTTTTATAAAATTCTTTGTGATCCACCTAATAAATCAAGAAGTAAAAATTTGATCATAGTGGCACTTTAAAGCAAACTACTTGCTTGTGGGGTCGTGTATTACTAACTAAGTTGAAAAATATTTTAAAGTAAGTTTAAAAATAAGTTTAAAACACTATAAAAAACGTACACTTGACATAAAAATTAATTAGAAGTTAACAACGGATTTACATAAAATTCAGAGACCTAAAATATAAAATCGCACATCTTCTTCTTAGGCACCGACTGAACAAGTAGAATGTTAAAATTAATTTCCCTAAATGATGGGTCCAGTTTCACTTTTCTGATAAATTGTTTAAAATTTTGAGAATCTGTTAAATAATCGGAAACAAAGTTCCACAGTACGGCGCCTCTAAAACGTATGGGATGTTTCATGAATTGTGTTGAAAATCTTGGAACGGTAGCCTTCTTCTGTCCTCTTAGGTTGTATTGAGTCTCTCTCCACATAGCTAAATCCGAAATCAAAGGGGGCGTGTTGTCGTTAACTATATTATAAAACAATTTGACAAGATTTATTTTGTACATATCGTATATCGAGTCCCATTTGGTAACCTCCATAACTGTTTTCGATGGCATATCCCATGGCAAGTTATAAATAAGCCTTGCGGCTCTGCAGTGTAAAGGTCTTTTCAATTAGTGGACTTCTATCGTTTTGAATTTTCTCTTCGGAAAAAAGGCTATGATACTGAACATACTGTTCACGTTTTGTAAGTTTATCAGAAGGGGGGGGGGGGGGGGGGGGAAATAACAAACTTAACTAACGGACAGAAGTTCGACCAAAGCTCTCAAGGATTCCTGTGGTCGACTTAAAAATAGGCAGTCGATGACTGCATGTAGCTTACTGCCGCGGCCTGCTATTACTTACAATAGTGTATCTAACTGCCGTGAAACAACGACACTAGAAATTACTCACAACTAAAGATAAATGCAACCGCGCTGTGATGAACGAAACAAATATATTTTAGCACAAAACTTGAAGTGAACAAAACATATTAGGAGAAAATTACAATGCATCCAGAACGAAACAAAATATTTGGCTCCCTCGATAGAGATTAGTTGCTCCCCGAAATGAATCTTGGCTTTTTGAAAAAGTTCTTTTGCCACCCGAAGACTCTAGTTTTTCGCTAGATATTCAGCTCGAAACATATACAAACTAACATTCGTTTGAATCGTCGATGAAATGACCTTTTCCGGATATTTTTCCGTCAGGGTCAACAAAAATCTCTGATTACAAAGTCACGCCGAACCAACGTTTTTCAAAGAAATGTTTACAAAACCCTGACTTCGAAGCGATATATCTCTTTAGCGTTAATACCTACCACACATCGGCAGTAGTAAAATGTATTTCATTACAATCCAGCGTCATCATGTTAAAATTTCAGCAAAATTGAACGAAACCAGAATTAATTAGGGATTCTATTTGTGAACTCTCTTGAGAAAGGAAGCTCGAAGACGAACCGACGTTTCGGTCAAAAAAATCCACAAGAGCTGAAAATTGAACGGGAACATCTTTTTGGAACTTTTCTTAGGAGATTTAAATGAAAAAATGACCTCGGCAGGCTACAGAAGAAAACGAAACAAAAACGAAAGCGAGACGGTGCGAAGAGCCGATAATTTATTCAATTTGTGACGGGACGTTCAAGTTATGAAAATCTTACTTCAGGATAATACAGTATCAGCTAGTGTTCTAGCAGCACAATAGATAAAAACTGTAATTTTAGCAGTTTTCCTAAAACAAAGCTGGCGCACTAAAGTGTGATAAATTTAATCATTTGTCTTACGCACACGTATCATGTGGGAGAGATGTGACAGCTTAATGACCACAAAGCACAACCGAAACGAATATTTTCCGCGGGAACTGAGAACCACAAAGTGAAACCAAAAAATTGCTTTGTCACGTAAAAACTGAAACGAACGAAGTGAATCCATGAACCCAGCAAATATAGAACAAAAGCTATAAGTTAGAGCAGTTTTGTAATCAAAGTTTTAAAACAGAATCTAATAAATTACTGCAATAAACAGATTGACTTTACTACAAAATGTGCGTGATCCACAGTATACGGTGTCTCAAACCACTCAAGAGCTTTGAGAGCACATGGCAAATCTGGCAATTCTCGTGTGACACGTGCTAATTCCGAGTAACAACAACGAGGTTCCAAAACAAAAAAAGGAGTTAAGATCGGGAAGTATCGGGTCAAAATCGACAGAGTTCGTTGTGGGTTCGGATTCTATTGTCACGTACCGACGAGATTCCAAAACAAAAAAGGAGTTATGATCCGGAAATATCAGGTCAAAATCGACAGAGTTCGCTGTGGGCTCGGATTCTACTGTTACATACACTCGCTCGCTCGCTCGCTCACTCGCTCACTCGCTCACTCGCTCACTCGCTCACTCGCTCGCTCGCTCGCTCACTCACTCACTCACTCACTCACTCACTCACTCACTCACTCACTCACTCACTCACTCACTCACTCACTCACTTTGATTTATGCTTTTCGTTCGCGTCTGTCGCATTATAGATGCAATGGAAGTTTGAGAGCCAACGAGAAGCTGAAGTTTGTCTTGACTCCCCTTAAGGCCTACGTACACCATAGTCAGTGCTCTGCAACTCCAAACTCGAAAGACACACAGTAAACATTAAACCATCCCTAGAGTGCATACAAATGAAGAAGAAGTAACGTAATAAAACAAACCCTTATTGTTTTTTATGGTCTTGTCACTGAGGTAAATTTAATCAAACTTACCGAATGTTTCATTAAAGGTCACTGCTGCACTTCCTTGCTCTCCAAATTCAATGGACACCACTTCTACTCCACTAACAACCTCCATGTAAGATTGAAGTCCATCCCGTGTAGTTTTATCACTCAGACCTTTGACAAGAAGCCTTTTAGTGTCAATAGGAAGCTCCCTTACAGATTTTCTGATGGTTATTTTCAGTTCTGCGTCATCAAGGGTGAGTGCCCCTTTGTTGACAACTCCAACTGCACCTTCAGAGTAAAGAGCACACAAAACAAAGAAACTACGTTTTGATAAGATCCATGTTATGGTCAATTGACAAGTGTCAAAGCAAGGTATCCAGTGACCAGTATTACGTGCCATAACGCGGACTCAAGTTTACAGTTCATGGAAGTCACGTGGTTTTTGTAAGTTGACCGCTGTTAGAGCCCTGGTTTTCGACTGGAAACGGCTAGATAGCTCCATCCTGCCCACTCGGGTAGCCAATCACAGCGCAGAATTTAATTCATCCTGCCCGCTCATAGAGCTAGCCATATAATAACTCAAAATATAAGGCGAAACAATATAAACAGAAAATCTTACTGCAAAATCACAGGACTAAAATCAAAATTCTCGCTTGTCCTGGGTGAGCTTAATCGGGCTTTGAACCCGGCCCAACAACTCCGCTTTTAGGCTTGGCTAAATCTATACATTGTACATGTACTGTACTAGCATTGGATTGGTCTATAATTAATATTAAACAATGTAATTGGGTGGGCTTCATCACAGTTTGAACATGCGCCGAAAAGTTAAAATATCCCTTTAATAGCAAGTTCACTTACTTTTAGCTTTCACAAAAGTCACGACAGCAATTCCCTTCTCAGGCGTATAATCCACTTGCTCTACTTCGCCTCCCCCAGAGCGTCTAGTGTTCTCAAAGAACATACAAATAGAGTCTTCGGTTGAAGTCGCAGCAAGTCCGCGTACTTCTATGACTCGTGATTCCTGTGCTTCCTCCCTGTCTGATGAGCAGCGCGTGTTGTTGCTGGCTGTGACTTTCAGGGTAGCTCGATCAAGAACATGCTTGTCTTTTTGTAACACAGTATTTACGACTGCAAGTATCAAAACAATAATCGTCATTATCATTCAACTTTCATACACTGTACGAATACCGATTTCCTGATTGGCTGAGTTGCACCACGTGACAATGGGTTGTGACGAGACAACCTCCTTGACGTCATTAGCGTGGTGTAATAGCCGTGGCGTAAATTCATTACATCACTGTCATTACACCATGGCTTCGGCTGACTCAAAGTTTGAAGATTTTCGTTTGCAGTGTATTCAATTTAGATAATAAAGTGTTCACTAACAACTAACTAAATTTTCAGTACCGCACTCGGCGGCCCCGTGCGGTATTGAAATTTCTCGTTCATTGTTAGTGAACTCGTGCAGGTAAATCCCGATAATTCACTTCGCTGAGTGCGTTAACCTGTAATTAAATAATATATCATGGCTAACTTCAACAGCCGATGATGCTTTACATATTTTGTGTTTTATTATACATAATACTGTAGATCGATCAGTCATCGTTACACATGTATATCGGTAAGTTGGCATGCATACTTTTACTAGCACATACATGTAGCTTATTTACCTCATATACCCCTAATAACAAGCCTAACCGTCCCAGATATTTTGCCACTCTCGAAAACGGGTGTTAAAACAATAGTAAAAAGTTACAATTATTAATCAAATTGAAATTTTAGAGGCCAATGTTAGCGGGAGCAGATTAAAGCTCCACCTTCTTAATCAATAAATCATCATTATAATCTGCCCCACGTGTGTTTTGCCTTACTCCATACCGTTTCCTTATTATCAATAATTGTCGCTACCATTGCGCACGTTGTGCAGACTTGATATGACGTTATCGTCTTTGTTTCACGTGTTATGAAGCATGTGGGGTGTCTTTGATTCATCGATCCGCCATGTTGCTGTTTTGGAAGAACTTTGGACACTTGTACTTCGAAAGAAACAGTCGGTCCCCGAATTTACTTAGTTCACTTTATGACTGTAGAAAACCTGGACTATCCGAACCTGAATGGCTTAAACTGGGCTGATCGAAATGAACCAAACTTGTCGCAATATTCGTGGATGTTTGGATTTACAACTAAATGCATTAAAGTTAAAGTTCTGAGTTTTCGATCGACGTCCATTTAATACAATGCGTAACACCAGGGTTTCGTAACAATAATAAATTGAAATGAATTCATATCCATTCAACTTACCACCAATATCCTTAAATGTCACGAAAGCCACCCCAGCTTCATGTGTCAAATCGACAGTTTCTACTTCTCCGCCTCCGGAACGTCGCTCGTTTTCAAAGTAATTCAAATCGAGTCTTTAGTCGTGCTTCCTGGAAAACCAGTCACTTCAATGGTTTTGGTGTTCGCGTCCCTTCTATCATGCATTTCAAAGCTGACATCGAGTGGAGCATCGTTCAGAGTGTGCTTCTCACGCTCGACCACACATTTTGCAACTGCAATGTTGGGAAGGAAAAATAATCGATGATGTTTTAGGCTCAAGGGAGGCCAGCAAGACGGGCGCTTTTTTTGGATGGATGGATGGATCGACTGATTGATTGTTACCATGCCCTCTATGATGAGCCCGACTGTCTACAAATCTTGAACTGAGATTAGGCCCGGGGGTGCAGCCCAGTACATTTCAGATAAGTGTATAGGTGTGTTTCGCGAATGGTCTTTAATTGCTCCCCTATGTCAGGCAAAAATACGAAAAATTGTACCCTCTTCAAGGGAAAGCAAAAACTAAACATAACGTGAACGAGTCAACTTTATTTCGTTTCTGCTTCATGGTAAGTTAAACATCAAGCATAGAGTTTGTTTATTCTTTAGCTGGGCATAATCACACACTGGAATTTTAGGTGACACAATTTAGGCACTCTATCCAAGGATCACACCGGGAGAACGATGCCAGGGGGCAAAAATGATATCCTATAATTATTTTCATAAAACAGGCGTCAATTTCCTTATGTACGCGAAGGAAACGAAATTGCAAGCGATTGCAAAAAGCAAAAGAGAAAAGAGCAGGGGGGGGGGGTGGGGGTGGGTTGTGCCCTTTTCTGCCTTTTCTTGTAATCATCATCATCGTCCCCACTTCTCCCCATATTTTGCTCACCCTAGGTGTGCCTGTTTGCTCGCTCGCTTGTTCAATCTCCCCGCATGGAAAATGGAAAAGAAACGTATGTTTCACAAGCTCATACATCATACACTGTACCTTCAGCTGATTCAAACTTGATGCGTGCCCAATCACCTTTGATGTTGACTTCTTCCACGGGACCGCCACCTGATCGTCTTGTGTTTTCAAAATAGTTTAGTAAAGCATCTTCCGTTGTATTTTGAGAAAGCCCGCGGATGATAACCCAAGTCTTCAAATCATTCCACATAGAAATAACAAAACGAGCAATAAAACTTAATAGTAAAACAAGACAAAACATAGTTGTATCTTTCAAGCGAAAAAAACATTCCCCAGTCTTTGTTTCTGAACTAGACAAAACTGTAGCCTTATAGAAACCAAAAAAGAAAACCAAATAGGTGTAATAAGAAAGAAAACGAAAACGTATAAAGGTCAGCTGAAGGCGGTTGGGGACGTGATACCGTTCATTTTCTGCATGGCACAAATGTTACGTCAGTATAATTCAGACCCGTAGCTACGGCACCTGCCCAGGCCATCTTTTTTGTTTTCGTTTTTGCTGTATATAGTTAGAATAAGCACTTCAATAGCTAGGAAGCGAATTTAACCATAGACATTGTCTCGACCATAATATTTTTCTGGCTACAGCCTAGCAATTAACTTCGTAAAATAGGATGAATCTCGTATCTCTGACAATCTTAAAAGCAGTGATGCTTATGCAGGGGTTTGACCATTTGCCATAATTGTATAGAATCAGAGACATAACTCTTAGCCACACTGGGTGGCAGATTGAGAGAATACATCAATAGCCCATCGCAGAAACGTGACAGGACTGGGATGAGTTTTTCTATATTGACTGAATTAAAAATCTAAACATTTCGGCTGAACTGTTACTAAAAGAAACTCTACCCAGCCAAATTTAAGAGATGTCCAAATGGGGGCCTTGCAAAAGTTGCAAAATTACATACAAACCCTCATGATTTTGAGGCATGTCTACCCAATCCATACAAACTCTCTATTTTAGGTGATATTTGAAAGGCTATCATTTTGCCATTTTCTCCAATAAATACTTCTATTCTTGGTTAAGACTCTCTTTCATTTGAATAAAGTCTTTCCCAGTCACCTCGCGCTTTTGCAATGGGCTATAGGCCAGCCTTACGTTGATCATGAAATGACCAAGTCTCACCTGCTCTGCTGATGTCTTCTGGGACTGGGTCTCCCCAGTGGATGGATGAAATGACACATCGACTCGCGTTCCATTGATAGTATGCACTCTGCTCCCAACATTTTTGGCAACTGTCAGATCAACAAACACACAAATTCAGAACAAATTTAGTGATAGGCAGGCGGAAGCACGAAAGGCCGTTATGGACGAATGAGTCAGCGAGGAGAAAGATTTCCACTGAAGCAAAGAGGAAATGTTTATTTTCTGGAAGCTCAGGGTAATTGTGTTGGTTTCCTTAGTTTTTTGTTCATCTAAGTACCCTGAACTTCCAAGAAAGTCAGTCTTTTGTAATCGACACTTTAGTACCCTTAAAAAACACTTCAGACATTCTTATGTTAAGAATTTGAAATCTGACTAACATGGCGCAAAACCTTTGTAATTAGTACACACCGTCCTTAATTGCTCCTCTATGTAAAAAAAAAAACACACACACACAAACTGCACCCTCTTCAAGGGAAAGAAAAAAACTACGAATGGCGTGAAGGAGTCAACTTTATTTCGTTTCTGCATCATTGTGAGTTAAACATCAAGCATAGAATTTGTTTATCCTTTAGCAGGGCATTGTTCTGATATGTTTAAACTACGTTCCCAAGCACATAATAGACAAACTCGATCGTCAGGTGCTTTGGACATACCCGTATGTCGCCTGTCAACAGGGCAGCGCTCTTTTGCTTTCAGAGGAGCTAAACTCTGGAATTCTATGAATGATAATATTAAGTCTTTAAAATGCCCCAAGAATTTTAGGCGTCATTTTACAAATGTTTTATTAGGTTGATATTTTTTTTTGATGTATTTTTTGTAATTATAATAATTATAATACTATTGTACTTATACTCTTGATTAATTTAAGTTTTAATTGTATTGAGCTGAAAAACCCACTAAGGGAGCTTCAATAAAGTTTGTATGTATGTATGTATGTATGTATGTATGTATGTATGTATGTATGTATGTATGTATGTATGTATGTATGTATGTATGTATGTATGTATGTATGTATGTATGTATGTATGTATGTATGTATGTATGTATGTATGTATGTATGTATGTATGTATGTATGTATGTATGTATGTATGTATGTATGTATGTATGTATGTATGTATGTATGTATGTATGTATGTATGTATGTATGTATGTATGTATGTATGTATGTATGTATGTATGTATGTATGTATGTATGTATGTATGTATGTATGTATGTAGTATGTATGTATGTATGTATGTATGTATGTATGTATGTAGTATGTATGTATGTATGTATGTATGTATGTATGTATGTATGTATGTATGTATGTATGTATGTATGTATGTATGTATGTATGTATGTATGTATGTATGTATGTATGTATGTATGTATGTATGTATGTATGTATGTATGTATGTATGTATGTATGTATGTATGTATGTATGTATGTATGTATGTATGTATGTATGTATGTATGTATGTATGTATGTATGTATGTATGTATGTATGTATGTATGTATTATGTATGTATGTATGTATGTATGTATGTATGTATGTATGTATGTATGTATGTATGTATGTATGTATGTATGTATGTATGTATGTATGTATGTATGTATGTATGTATGTATGTATGTATGTATGTATGTATGTATGTATGTATGTATGTATGTATGTATGTATGTGTATGTATGTATGTATGTATGTATGTATGTATGTATGTATGTATGTATGTATGTATGTATGTATGTATGTATGTATGTATGTATGTATGTATGTATGTATGTATGTATGTATGTA
>JAHPZR010017440.1:5000-30000 GCA_019787425.1 Platygyra sinensis
ATAATAGAAGAGGCCGATACAACATTTCGGCTGGCCAAGCTTCTTACATTTCTTGTTAACATCTGATCATTCGAAATATAGTACACCTTTATGACGCATGTTATTAAAAAGCCGCGCATGAGCACCGCGTAGGCCGAGCTTGTTTTGATGAGAACGGAGGAAGTGCAGTGGGGAAAAAGGAAAAAACCTGGATTGGCAAACTTTTGGCCACGTGAGTGGCCGTTTACTAAATCAATTAAGTGTACAGCATTTATTTGCCAATCACTCATACCAAAGGAAGAGCTAACCCTTTAAACGACCACGTTCTCAGCAAAGGTGAGGGTGAAAACCGCTGGCAATCCGCACAATAACACTATATGTACGGGAGGAGACGGGGTGGAGGAGGGGATGAAATTCTAGCACGATGCTTTCTTCAACCGACATTAAGGGAGAGAAAGCATATGGAGGAATGTGACGTCATAATCGTGCGTAAAACCGGAAGCCCCTCAGGCGGAAGTGAGAACGGAGTCATAACAAGCATCATAAAACCATTTATTTTACCGGGTAAAATAAATCTCCTATTTTAAAACATAAATGCTACGTTGTATCTGTCTCTGCTTTTATAATATTTTTCTCTTTTGGACGCCGTTGAGCTCTTCCCACAAAAATACTATAAGTAATGGTAATTGGTCTGAGTGGAATCTCTGATTCAGTCTATAAATCATACGAGTGGTAACCATTCTCGTCCCCAGAGCCCACGATCCTTCTGGCCTGTGGTTGGGATCGAGAGCTCTGGCCGGACCCGATTTTCTGAGCATGGGCAGAGTATTCATTTCGCATTCTCAACCAATCAGATTTGCTAGATTTGACGAGAAGTCCGTGAATCGCGGACTTCCGGTTTTGGACCAAACCAGAGCTCTCGATCCCAACCACAGGCCAGAAGGATCGTGGGCTCTGGGGACGAGAATGATTGGTAACAAGATCGCGCAGCGGAAGTCGATTTGTTTTTCTTTTTACGATAACAGCACAAATTCTCGCGCGCTCATTGGCTAGGCTAATTTTCGTCGTCAATAAGCGGACAGACACATGCATTTATAATTTATGCCATGCGGCAACGAGCGAGAGCGGACAATTCGACACTTTGCTATCGTAAAAAACAAATGGACGTCAGTTTTTCATGCGTCTGTCCTGTTATAGACAATGAATTTCGTCATAACATTGTCAAAGTAGTCTGCGGATCTTACTTTGACAATGTGATGACGAAATTCATGATCAATAACAGGACAGACGCATGAAAAGTGACGTCAATTTGTTAAATCACCAGTATGATTGCATATCGAATTGAACAACACGAAGTCTTTTTACCAATTAATCATAAAAATTACAATTTCCGATAAAAGAAGAATAGCCAAGTTATGAATGAAAGGGAAAATACACATTTAAAGACCAACGAAAGAGGTGCAAATTGTTTAAATGTGACCAAGGCTGTGATTGGTTGATTTAAGCTACAACTTTAAATGTAATAGGCTGATTTAAACTACAACTTTGTTTATCATTGGCTTATTGAACTGTCCGATATGTAACAAACTGTTCCAAACTGTATAATAACGAACTGTCCGATAACAACTTGGCTGGTGAATTAGTGGAAAATAAGAGTTTTTTAAACCAACACAATTGAGGAAATTGTAATTTTTATGATAAACAGGAAAATAATTACTTTGAGGTAACTATGTTTTCCTCATATTTTCTACATTTATTTCCGGCTAATTTCTGACTAGAACTTCCCTTTCCTTCCTCCCTCTCGAAAAAGCCCGGTTATGACTTGCGACACAAGCATAACTGTGAGCCTAAGCGTGCCTCAATGGTGACGGCCTCAACATAAACATAAGAATAAGCATCAAAAAACCGCAAGGTTTGATATTCTTTTGCCTGTCATCTTATGTTTATGCTTACGTCGCGACGAATAAGCTTCTTTTGCTTGTGCTTGCATCGCATGTGAGTACCAAGACTTAAATGACCTTAAAAACTCTCTGCCAAAACACGCCCTTTTCAAAAGGGAGGGAAAACTGTGCCGCTATGGAGGAAAATTTCGCCCTTGTTAAACATTCAGATGACTGTTAACATTCAATAGGTAAACAGTGGTGTTTCTCGCCAAATTGCAAATAGTTTCACGTAGAATGGAATAATCTTTGTTTACATAACACGAACATTAGTTTGCAAAACTTGTGTTACACTAGTTGAGTTTGTCATTCAGCAATTTATGGCTACTTTCCAAACTGTAAATAACATGGTTTTATTCTTCTTTGACATCACTGCACGGAATATCTCGTTTGATCTTTCATCACCTCATCAGCCTTAAGCATTCACATCCTTTGTTTGTTCGATCGCCTCAATGAAAACACAGAGTTTTTCACTTCCGCGTACGACAGCGTCACAGCAAGCAAGCAGAAGCTCTCTTTAACTATGTGCACAGAAATTTCCTGCGAAAATAATTTAGCAGCACTCCTTAACGAAGTTCATGTGAAGATCGTGACCTACACAGAATGAACGTGATTCAATTCAACTTATCTTTTGTTTTTACTTTCTTTGTGTTATGGAATTTTCGGCTTAATGGGATAAGGCCGGCATCATCACAGTCGGCAACGTTAACTTTTATTCCAAATCAGTTAATGTTAATTGTATTAGTCATCGTTTGTGTGCATGGCTGTTTTCCAAGGTCGTTATATAATTCATTAACGCAAGAGATTGCCAACTGATTCACCGCTATCTTACATGCAAAAAAAAGATGAAACTTTTCAAACTTCCTTGCAATGTGCTTGTTAACCTTTCTTTCCAAAAAGGCCAAGTTCAATTATGTTTTTAGAAAAAAAAATAAAATAACACAAATATAAGCAACCAACTAGCACCACATGAAAGTATTTGGTATGAAAACTTCTACTTGCTTGGTCACTTCAGTTCTATGGTTGTTCCCAAGATATTCAGAATTAGAGCCTTGGCTGAACGGAACTGGACTCCGGACACAAAGGGTAAATTTAAAAGTCATTATGGTTTTCTGTGTCTATAAAATTACTTGGACTTGCGTACAAAATATGTGCACTTTGATTAGGTAGCTAGAATCTATACTAAGTACCCTACATTGAGTACCTTTGGTTACATCGTTAAATATTGTCGTCTGGCCTCGTCTCACGCGTTGGTGCTTCACATATAGTTAACCTCATTGCACCTTTCCCCCTTGAACAGAGTTGTCCAAGAAAAATTACTATAAACTATAAACAGTAAACACTGAAACTATCTAAGACCCCGTCAGAGACATTTAAAAGCGCAAAAATCACCGGCATTTTAGATTTGTGCTCAGTTAAGGAAAACTTGGGCAACGAAAACTCATCATTAATGTAATGTTATCGCTCCGTTTTTAAAATGTTTTCCGTCCATCCTTAAACGCAAAGCCGCGACGTTTTCAAACTCAACCGGTTAATTTAAAGAGAGTTTTCGGAAAGCTTCGTTTTTGTGAAGGATTACTGTTGACGTTAGGTCTAACCGTAGAAATAAAGTTGCGTCTTCACAAGGAGTCTAAACATTAGACTTTCCTGTTTAATTTCTTGATCAAAAACAAGTGCGCGACTCGCATATCATTGATAAAGCATTTCAAAACCCCAGCTTGGTCATTCAGTACACAAATCGCTCAAATTCAGGAGAGATTTTTACTCTAAGAGAGCTTTTCTACTACGTAAATCACTGAAAATGCTATGAAACTTCCGTATGATAGATGCCAAAGCAAACAAAAGCACGAACGGCAAAGCGGAAACGGAAGGTTTAAGTCCTAAGCTGGCGCTTCCTCCGGGTTGAAAAGACTTCTCGAAAAGCTCCGCTTTCGTGACGGATTAGTGTGGACGGTAGGCCTAACCGTGGAAATAAAGGTGGGTTTCCACATTTCTTCGGCATCATATGTGGACAGGGTCTCCGCACAATAGACTTTATTTACTTGATCAAAAATAAATATCTTCGATAAGGCATTTCAAAACCACAGCATGCCAGTCAGTACACTAATCGCTCAAATTCAGTAGAAATTCTTGTTTTAAGAGAGCTTTTCTAGAACGGAAATCACTGAAAAAGCTATGAGATTTTCGTATGAAACATGGCAAACAAAAACACGAAAGGCAATGCGGGAACAGAAATTGTAAACATGGATGGAAACCCATCAGTTACATAGCTCAGCTTTGTCGTAGTCTGTTTAAGTCTCCTGTTGTGATTGATATACATAGTAGTCCTAAGCTCGAGTGACTTCATTGTCTGGAAAAACCATAAAGAAAGTACAATTGGACCTAGCTATTTCGAAGTCCCAGGGGAAATGGAAAAAAGTTCGAAATAGCGGGGTTTCGAAATAACCGGGTAAGCGTAAAATTCGAAACAAGGAATCATTTTTTAATAAAATACAGTACAGTTTGAAGAAAGACACTGATTGAATAAAAATACAGTAAGAATATGTCGGATAAATCAGCAGATGCTGTTGCATTGAAAAATCTTTCAATGTTCTGTTGTTTTTTATTCTAATACTTTTGTCGATCGTGAATGACAACTGGCTTGTTTGCCCTCGAATCTCGGCTCCGGCCTCAACAGCAAACAAGCTGTAGCGTGAGAGAGTCTCGATTGCTCCTTCGGAGCTCACTCTTTGTTAGTCGCTTGGAAGTTTCTTCTTGAACTCTGTTTTTGACAAGTTCGGAATAACGGGGTTGATTTAAAGTGTAGGGAAAGAATGGTGAGTTCGAAATAGCGGGGAATTCGAAATAACCGAGTTCGAAATAGCTGATAGTAACTGATTTCCACGTCTTCCGAAAAGTTCTCAGCATTTTCCCAGGCTCGTTGCAACGTTTCCGATGAACCTCTGAACGTCCGACTAGTTTCCGAAAAAGTGCGTCCGAAGTCATTGAGGCATACCCGATTAGTATTCCGAAAAATACCGAACTCTTTACGTAGAATCGAAGATGTCTCAGTTCGACTATCTATCCCAGATATGCCTTTCAATGTCGAAACACTAAACTTGCGCCCCGCATGCATTATTAGCCACGTGAACTGATTGAGTTACTGTCGGAGAGTGGAAACAGGTGGACAATTAACCAATTGAGTAATTCATGCATCATGCTTGAAAGCAAAGTTGTGACGGCCAATCTTGAACCTTCCAACAGTTATCTCACAATCTTTGCTAGCTTCTTTGAAGTGCTCTATAACCTTACCCTCTCAGTATTAACTCTGCTAACCGAATGCATGCAAATTAATGACATTAATCTTTTTTTATTAAGCCGGTGCAACGGTTTTTGGGCGATATTACCCTCTTCAGTAAACTACAAGTGTTAATCGCATTGTATAATAACAGGATTATCACCATCTGTTTCATGATTCTTCCGGTTTTCAACCAATTGAAGATTTGTTAAAGGTAAACGACTGCCAAGTTATCATTCGAAGTCGAACGTGTTGTAAACTAAACCCTCGCTGCTTATATAACTTAGTAAAGTGTCCTTTAATAATCACCTTTCCAAATTTAAACTTCTTTAAATAGCTCCTTTAATCTAAGTATATCTTTAATTTAGATATGTTAAGTCTATTTAAAGAAACAAATATTTTAGTTAGTAGCCGATCGAACGTCGTCCGTAAAGGTTAATGGTAGTGTGAACGAAAAATCAGTATGGAATTTTTTTGAAATCCGTACTAACGTTCATTACGCCAGTGTTTATAGTATCTGTACGATATTTGGATGCTCATTTGTTGAAAGTTAAATTTATCTCACAGATATGCAGGTAATGTGTTCAGGGGATTGATGATATCTCGTGATGAAAAAAGTAGACCGGCTGCATACCGGTAATAAGCTTTTTTAAAGACCTGCTTTGAAAATGTTAGAAATACCATCAAGATAGCCGGGTTATCTGTGTCGGGACTACCTGACACTCCCATAAAGCTAAGAGGAATTCGCTCATTGTTGTTTTATCTGTACAATCAAAAACTGTTACTAAAAAGCATGCTTGTTACAAAAATAAACAGAAAACTGATAAATACCAGTATCTGGGAAAATTCTATCCTTAAGTGAATGCCCGAGAAAGTTGAAATTCTGAATTTATCTCCTCGCATATCTGCAGTTTCTCTCTCTTGTGGTCATAAACATCTGGCTATAAAACAGATTGTATTGCCATCTTCTTGTTCACCATTGACAATAATTTGTGTATAAAAAGATTTGCTTAAGAGCAATACATGGTGTATAGAGTTTCAGACTTAACCAAAGATTCCTCTGACTCTTCTAAATTCTTCTAAATTCTTTCACTCGCAAGAAAGCCCAGTTCTAAATGCAAAAGACGTCCTAATTTAGCTCCTTTTTGACAAAATATCGAAACACACTGCAATACCATTTGGAACCAAATTGCTTAATAACGACTGGGTCGTACACAAGAATTATTTCCGATCCACAAATAAAAGGGTTAGCGGCGAGGCATAACAAACAGGACTTGATGAATTGAAATACTATGCAGTAGCTTTGTCATGAGAATGGAAGTTTCCACTCAGAGAGCGAATCACTCAAATTTTAACCGCTTTTAGCGAGACATAGACACATGATACGCCTTTCACATTTCAAAGGGAACTGGCTGTAAGCAATCTTCTGTTGAGAAAAGCCTAAGCTCATTACTACCAAGGATGTCACATATTTAGTGATAGAGTAAACGAAGAGTAAAATATTTGAAGAATGAAACAGCACCATGCATCCTCTGTAATGACTTTAGTAACACATAAAACAAAGCAAGATATGTAGAAGTTACCAATTGTCGCGGCAAGAAGTACGTATAATTGGATTGATTTCCTGAAAAACAGTGAATCAAAAATTTGAAGCCAACCGGAGCAAGAGATGAAAGGTGAACCATTGACTTTTAGCGCCTATTATCTATTGTACAGATTTTCGGTAAATTAATTTATCCTCAGTAAATGAGCCTCGTAGATGATTTACAAAGTCCTTTCCCACTGTATTATAAACGGGTAGCATTTCAGGGGGAAACGAAACGTGAGAAAACAGAAATTCTGCTGGCCCAAATTCACTACCATACAATTACATTCACAACGTTTGATAATTATAGAATTATCCTCTACACCTAACAGCGACTGAGTGCTGTACTCTAAAATAAGGGTACGATAATTTTAGCGCAATTTCTCCATCACTCAATTCAGTTCTGGTTCAGGATAGGTATTGCAAATGCAGTGCTAAATGAAAACAGTCGCCTATCATTCACTCACTCACTCGCTCACTCACTCACTCGCTCTCGTTCTTGTTGTTCCTATGAACATAAGGAACATAAGGCCGCCCATGGCCAGTGACATCTTCCATCCTTCACGGTCTTCCACTACACTGATTCTAGCTAGTCCAGCTCAGATCTTGGCGCTCAGCGTGAACAATTCTCCTCCACATAATCTTCGCCTCATACTAGCGGCTTTTATTTTCCTCCTCAGATATCTAGAATGGAAAATTTCTGACTGAAAGGGAACAAAAACATTTCTCGGTTTCTTTCGCTCGGTTTAGCCGTCTACAAACATTGCATCAGTGTAGTATTCCAAGCCACACGGGAGCTATGAAGCTCATTTATACAGGATAAATTGACGCGTGATAGGCTTATTGTAGGTTGATATCTAAACACTGAATGAATTAGATTCAAAACAGTCGGTCCAGCGCCGAATGTTCAAAATGGCCTGAAACGAAGAGACCATTTGGCCATTTCTGTGTTCCGGCGGAATACACTTAAACAGAAATAACGTACAATATATTTGGAGAAAGTTACATCAATCTTAGCCGGTTTTCGTGTAGTTCCTTCATCAGCCTGGCACCGGTCAAATTCGGGAATTTGGAAATGTTGTTTTTCGGGAAGGAGAAAAGCCAGACTGCCCGGGGCCGAAAACCCTCGGAGCAAGATGGAATCCGGGCCACTTTGGTGGGATAAACAACATCGAGCAGATTGAAACAATCCGTATAGCTCTCAAATCTCTATACACTAGTGCCCGGTGTTAGACAGGTAGCCGGCTTGAACTCAGCTTCCGTGAGTACACCTTGTGTGTCTTTAACGAACGTTACTTCAAACAACTAGAAAGATATTGCGATATAACACTTCTATGATACAACAATGCGGCAGATACAATTCTGCTGATTTGGTTGGATTCAATCGGAAATATTTTCCTGAATCTGAAACTTGTTTGGGATAAGCATTATGCAAAGCACTTTGAAAAAAATACCCAACATGATGACTAAAGTTGTATGTGTAGTAATGTAAGATGGGCCAAAAACTGTGCATGCATTCTCCAAACGGATTTTTCGAGCTTGAATTGGTTCATGAAGAAACCCTGATAACCGATCAGATGACACACTTACTTTTTTTTGTTGCTAACTCGACTATTGCGACCAATCAGTCAAGATGGCTACTCTTCATGGCATGGCCCACAGGAAAACTCGGTCGAATAGCTGTAGAGAGCGCCCTAGAGAAAACTGATCAGTGAAGACTGAAAAGCATCCAAAACAACTTGCAGCATCGATGCTGCAGATGGATAACTGTAAAAGATTTGGCCCGCTCTCGAAAGTAATCAGTCAAAGACAGAAAGATGGGTTCAGTCCTTTCTGCGACCTTACAGGCAATTCGATGTACGATTTTGGGTGAACATAATGCAAAATGTAAATAAATATATCGAGCATTGCTGAGATTATCCTTTAAAGTTGTTTGTCGGGCGGACCAGTTTAATTTTGATGCAATTGTGTTGGAGGTCTAAAGTTGACATTTTTTCAACAAAAGGTGCAGTAAGCTGCAAGCAGAAGGTCAGGGAGATTTGCATTTTACTATTGTTTCTGGTCAATTACAATTTCTGTTTGCGAACACGATGTGTTTTTGCAGGTATTTAAGTACCACATAAACTGAGTTACTCAATTGAGGCCAAGAGAAAGCGAGAAAAACCATTGATATTACACCATAGAAGTTTGGCTTACTTTGTCGGACATTCCACAGTGACACATTATACCAGCAAGAGGTATTTTGTTTTTCTAATATTGCACAAGACCAAAAACAACTAACCTACACAACAAAAGATAAATCAAGTACTTGAAACGGACGGGTAATGTATACCCGGTCCGTGGATTGCTAGCTACGAATAATACGTCGCTTAATACATATTTTATGTCAGTCTGGTGATCATAAGCAATCTACCACTTACTTTGCAGTTTGAGCTTGTGATGATTTGCCTCTGCAGCTTCAAAATATCCTAAAAATAATATGAGGAACGTTGCTAAAGTTTCCAAATTGAAGCTGAATCAACCACCTTTTGTGATCGACCAGGGCTTAAAACAAGCTTTTGTGAAAAGTCGTCGGTTGTAGACGCTATTGCATACTAACAAACTTAAGCAGGCTTGGCAGTTTTATGTGTCAGTCAAGCACTTCATTTGGGCTAAGATAATGGTTAGCAGAGAAAAAAGGATGCTCTATTTCATTGAACAAAGACTCATTGTGTGACAACTCAATAAAGTCAGTGACCCTCTGTATTTGGACCACTTCAAACGGGAAGACTACAACAGAGATTCTGCAAAAAAAAAACAAAACAAAAACAAAAACATTTATTATTACTGCACTCTTGAAAGGGTGCGGAGTTCATACACTCTTTCAAACTCCTGACAACGTATTGCTTAATGCTATAGCACGTTGCGGAAGACATTCAACATACTTCTGCTTGGTCCTTCATTTCGGCAACCGGTTAAAGTATTGTCAGAAGTTGATGTATGCGTCTATCTTTGAAGTCATGAACTGACCATCAGAAATGTTTTTTTATTATTATTATTATTATTGCAGTCTTTTCATCTGTCCCACTGCAAAACTCCCCCTCACGATAATTTCAATGTTTTAAAACTTTTGAGATGGATGGTGACTTTCGAGTATCCCTGGCCAATCAAACGCGAAGACGTTTTTGTTTGCCATAAAGTTGGCAATGCAAACCAAACTGGCGAAATGTAAATATACTGAATAGAAAGAGCGAGAGATAAACTAAGTATCTATTGTTGTAGGATGATCACCAACGAAGTATTTAAAATAGGATTAAAAGCAAGGGACATTCTGGAAACTTAACACTTGAATGTCAAATCTTGAATAAAAACGACTCGACAAAGACACTTGAAAATAACGGCAGTAGTGATTCACCTGTCTGGAGTTAAAAATCTGCCGGAAAGCGTTAAAGAGCTATAAACTTTTTTGAATATATGTTTCCGGCTCTTGACTGAATAATAACACCTAGTGGCCAACACTCCTAATTTTGGTCATGGCATCAGTCAGATCGTGTTATTTGTTTAGTCTACTGATTTGTCTGAATTTCTTTCAATTGTTTTTCATTTACCCTGATCAAAAGGTATAGGATGCTCAATTATACTACAATGCACAATGCTGTACTCAACCCCGGGCAATTAACTCGCAGGATATGAGCTGTACGATCCAATTTATTATAAAAAAAAAAGGTTACTTGATTTATTATAAAAGGGTTACTTGATGCGCCCTGCGGCAGAACCTACCGAAGCAAAGAATGAACACGATCTGCTGAACTGACAGGCGAATTTGGCCACAACAACAAAAGTTCTGCCGGTTTGGTCAGTCTTCGTCTTTATTAAATATTGAAAGCAGCAAGCAAGATAGCTTAACGAAGACATTGGTTCATTAAGCAGTTCCATCAGTCTCCGTCCTGAGTTTGGGGTTTGCATTTGACAGAGAAATTTCGTAAAGTCACAGGATATTTTACAACAGTGAGTAAAAGTTCTATTGGTATTCTGAAATATTCTTCACACATACATACCGTGATATACTTCATGCAAATATGCTAAAAATTATAAATGTGCTTAACTATGTACATAATAAAAATGGAGACAAGTTGCTATAGTACTGAAAACATGTCATACTGTAAAATCTTTTGCTTAATCCACAAAAGTAGAAGTTCTAAGCGAGTCCGGACACGAGAAGAGTTCATAATTTAGCAGCTAAATATGAAAATGAATGCAGACCGCAAGTTCTTGGAAGAGGTAGTGATTCAGCTACAATATTTTGATATAATGAGGTCGAACTCGATAGCGGTTGAGATGACTTTTTGAAATTATACCAAAACCACGTATTTTATCTATACTGAATGAAATGATTGTTCATGACTGCTGCATGTGAACCGCGAGGTTGGAAAATCAAAACAGAAGGTTTAAAATCGGATACTGCAAACGCTTAGTGAAGTGATAGGAAACTCATGAGCGGTCCTCCAAAAATTGTATACGAGGATTTAAAAATGCATTCAAGTTTGTCAAACTTGGTCATAGTGAAACAGTTATTGAATTACAGCGTTCTGATCAGATTAAAAAAAACTCTTGACTCTTAAGAGGGCAAAAATTCGGCCTATATTGCTAAGAGCTTCCTCTGTTGCGGTCATAAAAGGGAAGACGTTCTTTGAATTTTAGGAGCACAGCTTCCTGTTATTGGAGGTTCAATTTATACACAGTGTCTGCTTCCTTTGTGGGCAAAAAAGGGTCAGGGCGTTTCTTTAAAAAAAAATTTGAAAAAAACTCATTATTTCATATCGCCTTGCAGTTAAATGCATGGAAATCTTCGGAACTTCCTGTGGGCCTTGTCTTCGTTAAACAATTTGCGGTTACATATTTCTAAGCTTATTTACTGTAAAGTACATGCGTTGCTAGAACATGTATACTTGCATGTTAAGCATATTTTCCTTCACACCCCTTAATGTTCTATCTTTACTTTTTGTGACACGGAATTCCAGACTTGAGTGGCATATCAAGAAAAATTGTTTTGGATAAACATTAAATGGCATTGGAATTTGCGAATTCCAAATGTTAAGAATTCCTTGCCGTATCTGTTTCGAAAACCTCAAACCAAGAATAAATAAATAAAGGTCTCTGTTTGTCAATGCATTTTTTAGTAAACTATCCGCAACATGTGAGTGGAGAGTTTATCAAGTCGGACGTTTTTCTTGTTTCGTCAAAGATATTTCAAGATACTATATTTGTCTATAATTGTTGGTTCTAAAATTTCTTTGAAAGACGAAGACAGGTTTAGAAAGCGTCGCACAGCTGCTAAAACGGGTCCTGTCGCAGCTTACGGCGTCTTATCAGTTTGCGTTTTATCAAGATCATTCTAACACAGTTCAAAGGAAATCGCAATCAGCTCCACAACAAATGCGCAAATATCTGTCACTAATCTAATGATAAATCTTAAATGATGCTGCCAAGTTTTTTCTCCATTACGCAACTTAACTCGTGAGACTATTTAAGAAATGCAACCTTCAAAACAGTTTAAAGTGTAAAAGGGCAATTTTTTATTGAGTAACCTTTTCCAAATGATTGTTTGCCAACCATTAACAACACCCACGCGGCTAATATACCAGAACGTTCGTCTACGGAACATTTTTATTGAGTAACGTTGTACAAATTAACAAACTAGATTCCATGTTGCCGTGCGTCTGTTCAGCAATAGATCACAGATAACGTCAAAATGTGGTAAAAACAAAACAGTAGAACACGAGGCGATGGCGAAGTGTCACTGATGTTCTTACCACATTTTGACGTCTTCTGCGACCTTTTTACTGAACAGACGCAAAGCAACATGGAATCTACTTGTTTTTAAAAAGAAAGAAAAAGACTGCTAATGATATCATCCAGGCATCTGTGCTTCAATTGATCATAAGTAAGAACCCAATCAAAATGCGAGAATAATTCGTCTTATTATGTTATATGATTGTTTGAAAACCATTTAACAAATCTCAACGCCTACGCAACAAAACATACGGAAGACATAATCACCTTGTTTTAAATTTCATTGATGTCTTAAAGGCTCGCTTGCTAAGTTTATCATTGTTTCATTAAAGTTTCCATGATTCAGTGTCGAACCAAATTTTAGACGTTGTTAAAAAACAGTTTCGCTAAACCACAAATACAGACGGAAAGAGGGAACTGCGAAACAAAAACGTGCTAAAATGACCACTGCAAATAGCAGAAGCTTTTCTAGAAGGCTCTAGATGTTACATGTTAAAACCATCTATCTGATGTTACGATCAAGAGAATTATACGCTAATCTAATTATTTTTAGGCATGGCGGCAAATTGTCCACTTACTGAATGCCTGATAACTCCTTTTACCTTTCCGAGGTGATTATTTTACAGATGTGAAACTGATTGGAACGGCGGAGAGGAGACAGGTTCTCAGGGGAGAGGGTTAAGCCCACCTCCTTCCCCCTCCACCGTGGTTCTGATATCGACAGGGTACGACAGGGATCCCTGTCGTACCTTGAAGGGATTTCAATCGTTTACCACTTATGAAGGGATCAGGCACTTATGTATCAAGTCTTCTTTAGAGCTTAAGCTGAGTTAAGATTCGAGAGCCAAATTAGCTTCAGAGGAAGCCGGAAATCAGGCAAACCGCCTTGTGAATTAAACCTATATGCTCAGATATTTCTCTCGATATCGAAATGAACTATTCCCACAGCCTCAAGGGGAGAGCCTTTTACATCACGAAATTTTTTACCATCTTCCGTGTCACTAGTTTATAACATCCCCTCCGGGTCTTACGTAAATGAGTCTCATTGCAATCATCCGTGGATTGGAAATATGACCCTGTAAGTCGGCTAAAAGTGGCTTAACGGAATTAAGTCCCTCCGCAGGACCCTCTGGCAGTTTTTCGGTTCTAAAAAAGTAAGTTTAAGTTTAAGGAAGAAGCAAAAGGAATAATTTTGATAGAATTAGAAGGCATAAAGGATAGTGTGCAGGAATTTACTTCCCTGGTCACGAAACACTCGTCAAATCTGTGTACAAAAATTGTCTGGCACGTATATCACTCGAGAACATTGTGATGATGCGCGATCAAGCTTATCCTGGGTCATTCAATTTCTAACTGGGTCAAGAATTTCAGCCTTTAAGAGTCATTTACCAGACATTTAAGGCACTGTTACTCGAATTAGTACCATCAGTTGCTAAAGTTAGACTGGATGAAGGGATCTGGAGAATAGAGATTCTTCAAAAGTTAACTTTATGAGAATTTTCTATAAGCGCACGGATGATTGAAAAATGATGCATACTGATACCATGCCTGACCTCTTTTCATTTCAGGGGTTTTGGCTTACAGCAACCTACTTGAATAAAATATCACTAATTCTTTTATCTCTAGGGACGTTTCATTGTTCGCTTGGTCCTTTTTAACGATGTTAATCTACACGGCCCTCGCATTGTACTCTTATATGACAAAGAAATATATTTTGCTATTAGAACAGACGTGAATGTGTTGACAGTCCAAGGCTTTACACTATGACAGCCAAAAGAAACAATAAACTGATTTTAATGAGATTAAAAAGGAAACTGGCAACGACCTGTTGATGATAAGGGGTGTGCAGTGTTTAGCCATCACCTCCCAAGCTATTAGCAGACATTCTCAATAGAATAGGAAAACCAGATTTGTAAACGAATTACGGTAAACACACCGTATGTGATGTGTAGAAATGCTCAAGAACCGGAAATTGCAATACCCTCTTGATTAGGAGATGAGTGGCTTATATGCTTAGCCTTATCAAATCAGCTTCGGTGAAATCCCACGAACCATTGGATCAAGAGTCTTAAAGCAGTCGCACATGCACAACAATAATACATGACATGTGATCTGATGAGAGATTGGGCACATGCGATTGGCCAACGCGCGTGTCAATTGACAGGCTATGCGCTTGTATATGTAATTGTGTAGCAGCTCACTGTTGAAATGCTTTGATCTCACGAGGTGGTAATCAAACTATTTCCTGCGCTTATGTGCTTATGAGCTGTGCAAACAGATCTTGTGTTAATTTTGCAGCTCATCGTAATCAGACAGCGACACAGTCGGGATCTCTTACTAGAATGGCCGGATTTCCATGCAGCGGATTTTTTACACTCTATTTAACCGCGATAACGTTTCTTCAAGGGGCTGTGAGCGTGGACCCTACAGCCATGGCTTCCGCTGCAAGCATGCCTGGCAGTAACGTTTCGTTCGCTGGAACCAAAGCTCCCGTACAAACTGATGGTCAGTCCCAAGTTGGAGGACACGATGACAACGGACAAGGCTGTCCTAACTGTAACAACAACAACATCGACGACTACACTGAGAACACAGAAGTTTACAACCTTAGAATCAAGATGATCAAAGCTAGAATACTGGCGAAGCTGCAGATGGACCGAACACCAGTCCTCAAGCAAAAACCTAAGGACAATAGGATTGCAGCCCTTTTGTCAAATTTAAATCTTATTGAAGAAAATTATCCAGAAACTGAGCCTGAAGATACCAAAGAAGACGACTACTATGGAAAGACGACTAAAATCATTGTTTTTAGCGCGAAAGGTGAGTGGATAAATTTGTGCGTGTTCTTACAGGTATCGGCAAAGTAACATTTTGTGATATCAAAGCCTCTTCCAGAGATAATTTCCATCAGGGTCAAGCTCTGGCCTTCGAGTTTTTTCTTTGTTTTTTTCGGCGGTTTTGATACCGGCTTGGTCAAGAGGGCAGCTGTTAAAATATTTCAGCATATTTCTTTTCCATTCATTCGTCACCACAGACAGTAGAAGAGCAAAGTTCAAGAGCTGCTGTTGCGACAGCTTCTTGATAATTACAACAAACGCTGCGTTAAGGCTCCAGATATTAGTCTCTGGCGCCCTGTTCGGTGTTAACTGAAATTACGTGCTTTGTTTTGAATTCTGCTTTTAAGATAATGATCATTGTGTTACGTACATTAGGGGGCGGAGTCGCACTGTACGTCTATTCACAGCTGCTAAAGAGTGCTTTTGGAAATTTCTGATGTCCTGCCCCATAGCTTTAGTGCAGAATGTTGTAGATGCATTGAATGATCTTATCACGTTTATCAAAGCCAAAACATTTCGGTGACAAATTGCAAGTTTCCTGGCATAAAGTGTAGTGTGGGGAAATGTGTTTTACAACTTAATACCGGTCTATTATGCAGACAGTGCATTTGAATGGATTTCAGTTGTTTTTTTTCTTTGAAAGGAGTGGCGTTCAGGGTCTTCGATATGAATGCACTTATGACCACAGAACTACACAGAACAATAGAACCCTTGTAATAACAGTAATCAACAGCTTCCATTTATTTTCATTTGGCACCTATATGCTGGGTTTACGAGAAAAGAAGTTTGACAAAGAATCTCTGAAAGCTGGATTTCAGTTGACTTTTAAGTGAGTTACACTTTCAACGATGACAAAAAGATAATCATGCTATCTACTGCATTTACAAGTCAAGCACATTTGCATTCTAACTATTTTTTCGCACAAACTCTAATGAAAACCTTCCTCACTGTTGTGGCTTTTTGTGTTTGCAGCTAAAGTTCCACCTTCGCGATCAAGGCGAAATTTCTCCAAAACTTTGGTCTTCCAGTTCAAACTGGAACAAAAATCTCTGTGCAGCTTAGTATCTTCTGTGTCCCTATGGTTTCATAAGCGTAAAAGCAAACATTACGACTTGAACGGGAAGACCCTGCAGATAGAAGCACGTGACATGAGATCAGACAGAGAGTATCCCGACACACCAGTCAATAGAGTAATGACAACGAAGGTGGTGGCAAAGAAGAGTGGATCAGACTGGATAGTGGTAGATGTTAAGAACATCGTCCAACTCTGGTTTAATCAAACGATGGAAGAGCAATCAAGCAATGCTACTGACAATGGTATTTACACCTTACATATCTCATGCCTGGACTGCCAATCGGAGTCCCATCAACCTATTAGCTCACGAGGTCGACTTCGCCCCTTCCTCGTTATCGACCTGCATAAGCCAACAACACTAAGTAGGAACAAGCGTTCTATTGACTGTGTCGGACGAGTAGCATCACACTGCTGCCGTCGGAGGTTTTATGTCAATTTTACAAAGATCGGCTGGGACTCTTGGATAATATACCCGAAAGGTTTTGAGGCCAACTTTTGTGACGGGCAGTGCAGAGCCGGTTTTGATGGCAATAATGGTTACTTGTACACGCTTCAAAAGATGTCCCAGCAAAATCTGACAGGTTTGGGGAGATGCTGCACACCTTCAAAAATGTCCGCTCTTTCTATGCTCTACTTCGACCACGATGAATACGTCATAAAAAGGGATATTCCCAACATGAGGGTTGACACCTGTGACTGTCCGTACAAATATTGAAGAACACAGGAAGAGAGATACAGAAATATATGCGGATATGCTTAAATGAGGGCTCTCTTGCCTTAGGTAAACAGGGGTCTTCGAAAGCATGCTGTTTGTTTTTGAAAGCTATTTTAGTATCTTGGGGGAATCCTTAGTATGTTTAGATTTCGTTCCACTAATTAAGGATCGAGTTTTGAATTCCTCCAAATAGTGACATCAACGGTGAACCATTTTGATAGTTTCGTAGATGCCCTAGGGCGTTAAAATACTTCTAAGGTGCTAACTTTGCCGTTTTTGATATCTGGACCACTTCGCATCGTTGAATGGCATAGTTGAAAAATTGAAAAGATCGTAATTATCGAGGTTTTTCTGGCTCGCAGATTTAGTTTTTGCATGCTAAAGGCATGCAATAAACTTGTAGAATAGATTATTGAAGATGCTTTGCTAGGGATGACCCCTAACAGCGCCAAGCAGCAATGGATAAAGGCATAGCAATGTGATAATTTGCGAGTTCCGGTTACGCTGCGTGATAACGCTGGTGTTGATGGTAATCAGCGAATTCGTCATTATCGCGCCTATTATGTCATACCCAAAAGAAGTTGGAAATGGTACATTTATTGCTTCGAGTGTAGAGTTATCTTAGCTGGTAAGGCGACGTTATGATTTAATCACCCGCCTTGTGAACAGTGGAGATAATCCTTGGAATTATCCTTGCTTACTTTTCAAGCAGTATAGAAACAGAACTTCAGTTTTCATTTTATCTTTGAGCCTGGGTCGTAGGTTGATTTTTTTTTTCGGTGGGGTTTTTGAATCAATGACTACCACATGCATAGCATTACGGAATACTAAAAACGGTATCAATTACGTAAAGAGGTTTCTAAAACCACTGTAACGAAGATAACGGAGAAATTCCCACCATGTAAAATGAGCCAAAGCTGTTACGAGAGCTTTTAGGGTTGACAAGTCAGAACTCATTTGATCCCAAAAGGTATTTGTTTGGTGCCAGCTACTTGGCAGACGTGCGGCTGGCATCGCCTAGTGAGGACAAAGGACCTTACGTACACGGGTCCAGCTAAATTTAGACTTAAATCCGTTTATAGGAGGCAGCTGTAAATGTTGTTAGAGAAGCTAAATAATGTTGTCAAATTGAACGATTTCAGAACAGAGCACCGAAAGTCTTTACTATAATTATTTCACTCGCTGGAAGTCGTTTACACACTAAGGGTGTGGCTTAGAGTTGTCCTGTCAAGGGATCGAGAGTATATTTTGTGGCACAGCCTGCTAACAGGAAATTTTATGATGACGTAGTAAGAATATCCAGAAACATGACGAATGTGTAAAACTTTTATAGGTAAATAAAGCACACGAACTGTAATGTAGTGTTTCTTGACGTGTTATTAAGTAGAGTGGGGTACTTTTTACTCAATGCAATTGCTTTTGCAATTATTTTGCAAAAACAAACCACCATCTATTCACTTATAGCTTTGCAATCATTTTACTATCATTACCTTCAAAGGGAAAATACAAATACATATGAAGTAAATATTTGGGTAGCGTTCAATTCCAGGTCAATAGCAGAGAAATTTCCCAGAACATCAGTACCGTTGATCTAAAAAAAACGTCTGTGGTAAGGCCTGTTCTAGTGTTGCTGACATTTATAGCAAGATTGCACAACTCCAGTTTCTATAGAAGAAAGACTTCTAGGGGTATGATATTCTTCGGGAGAGGTCTGGTTTGGTATTCTCCCTATGGGGAGTAACTCCCCTATTTGACCTTAACTGGGAGGTACCACTAACCCTGGCATGGTTACAGTTGAGAAACAGTATGTGATAAAAGAGAGTTTTGGCTTCAGCAGAGTCAAGTGTTTAAAGGAACTCAATCACGACATTTCGAGGTCTTTTTGCCACGTATAAATTACCACTAATTTGAAGAGAACCCTGAAAATAGTAGTTTACAAAGATAGAAAAACAACAGAGCAATATTAATAAACCATGAGGGAACAAGGGTGGTTAAGGATGGAGAAGATTGACTTGGATTAAAAATGAAAAACTTGAAAAATCTGGGTTAAATTTTTCAAGATTCTCTTTCTTTGACGTAGCTCCCTTTAAGAACTTCAACGGCACCAGTCACTCTTCCCGAGTTTACGTTAGATTTTCCCCAGTTAGGGTGGGGTGAGCTTCGCTCAACCCTTGGACTTCTCAATCTCGAATTCAGCTCTGCTGAGGGTCTTAATAAGCTTATAGAGACCTAAGTTTTAAAATGAACTCGCTTCAGGCAATAAAATGTTTAACAGAGATAACAGTTATATACTGATTTGATAAGACAACATGAAACAGACGTATGAAGGTAGAATACGGACAAAGATGGCATTGAATCAAGTTTGGCGGTGGAACATCCTCGCTATGCCAAGGGATCATGACATCATTTTAGGGCAGTTTTCAACTGATTGTCGTAACTAAAATCAAAGTAAGCATTATAGCCAGTCACCTGAGGACACAGGCACACTTTATTTCACGCACCTTACCCGAATTTAATTTAGAAGTCAAAACAAATTTAAAGCTGATCCGTTAATACCATTAGGTTAATCTTGGGCGTATCAGTTATTGTCAGATTACTTTTATTAGATTACTTTAAAAAAAATGCACAATAAACAACCAGAGAGACAAAGAAAACCGAAATATTAACATTAGTCAGTACGCTTATGATAACTTTAAGAATATATGACGCGAAAAGAATAACATGTAGCGGGCATCAACCATTTTATCAAGTTGAGTTAAGAAAAACAAGTCATAAGACTTAACATTTGTATTTCTTAAGGGCGGCAGTGATTTGGGGAATATCAACTTTATCATCATACTGTTGTAGGATATCAGTCAGAAAGAAATGAACTTTAGCTTTAAACTGGTTTTAGGTAGCACTCTTAAAGATGCTGGTATCTTATTCTATACTCTTGCTCGAAGTCTTGAAAATGTCTTCTTTTTTTACTTGTAATCAGACGACGCAGTGAACCAATCAAAACTTGAAGTAAACACGTGTAGCCGACCTAAAGCGCGGGAAAACCAGTGCGAAAAAGTCACGACTGGGTTTGGTTTTGCTTCTGATTGGATGAAAAAGTGGCGCGAGCTTTTTAAGCCAATCGTATGGCGTAGTTGGCCATCAACGTCATGTCATTGGATCGGACGTCACGTCACTGGATCGATTCACATGTTTGGATCGAGCATCATTCTATCGAACCATGTATACGTATGCGTGAAATGAACAGCGTCGTGCACTAATGACGTCACGAAAATTTGACCCCGGTGTAACTCACACAAACAAATCACTCCATGCGCTACTTCTCTGAAAGCGCCGTATGAAACAAAGTCGCTCGTGAGGTCCTCAGCGCGATAATGAGCGATCAATTCAGCAATTCAATGGCCTCTCTAGGTCAAAATGTTGGAGAAAACTCTCGACATGTGTCTTGGAATAATAAGAATACAGAGTTTGAAGAAGGGCGGCAAAATATGATGGGCTTCTCATGTATGTAGGCTGTTTACGAATACACTCGTTACCTCCATAGCAGACAAATATTTAACTCTTGTACCCGACATTCTGGTATATCACAAGAATTTCAGCAAGCCAGCAAATAAATACCATAAAGAAATAACGTAGATCCGATAACCGTGAGTAGTCCACTCTGTCTTCGCCTATAAAAACAGTTTTTCCCCGCGCCCAGTTATGTTACACTATCGCGCCGACATAACTACGATCTGAAATTTTTGCTTTTGAGGTCTGCTCACAGTCACAGATTTATTTATGTGGTGGGATAAATATGGCAACATTAAAATCTAGGTCCTCTAAATTGCTCGGGACACTAATTCTGCTATGAATTTAGGATTGTCTCAGGGATATTAAATAATTGTATGTCTTGCTGTTCTATCGTATTCTTTTGAGCGGACGGCTCGGGTTGTCAAGTTTGAGATATTTCTGGCAAATAAATCAGCTGATAAGTTTCTTCGTCATACGTTTCCTCGTTGATTATCCTGATCGGCTACAGTCGAAATCGCCGAGCTAAAAGCTCTCGACCTCCAATTCCTGAAGGTTTTGTTATCTGTCCGACTGTCACTGCGGCTTTGTAAGATCATCGGGCAATTTGTCACACTTGGGCTCTTTTCTGGACACCTTGAATCCGTTTTCCATTACCCAAGGCAGCAGTGTTTGCTTTTTAACATAATCCAATCTAATCAAAAGCCTAGACCCACCAAACTTTTCTTTTTTTGTCTGATTTTCTGGTGTAGAAGACAACACGCTCATACAAAACCTTCTATCGGACTGTAATTCTTGTCTGAGTCATGTGGGGGGTCTCTGGTGATGTAATCTATATTCAGTAACAGTGCACGACGTTATTGGCAAGCCTACAACACTCCTATGCTTGCTGACATGTGTACATTTTCCGTTCTCTTAACCCTTTACGGCCCTATCGGCCATAGCAATTATTGCCATATTGGGAAAACAAAACGTCGATTAAAAGCATGACAGGAAAATGAAACTTTCAATGCGCTGACGAATAACAGCCATTCTTCTGCCACTGCTGATAATATGACCCGAACAGGCCTCAGGGATCACTTTGACATTTTAGCCACTGGACAGTCTGATATACATTGTAAAATTAAGGAAACCTTGTTGATTCGCGATTTAAAACCAGCGCTTAATGAAAAGGTTGGCAGTAAGAAACTTCTTCTCTTCTACCCATTTATATTTCATTCAGCAGATTTAACTAAGTCTGTTTACTTTTTCATTGTCCCCAGCTGGGGTGAGACTACTTTTATAAGATTACTTCAAAAAATGCACAATAAACAACCAGAGAGACAAAGAAAACCGAAATATTAACATTAGTCAGTGCGCTTATGATAACTTAAAGAATATATGACACGAAAAGAATAACATGTAGCGGGCATCAACCATTTTATCAAGTTGAGTTAAGAAAAACAAGTCATAAGACTTAACATTTGTATTTCTTATGGGCGGCAGTGATTTGGGGAATATCAACTTTATCATCTTGCTGTTTTAGGACATCAGTCAGAAATGAACTTTAGCTTTAAACTGGTTTTATGTAGCCCTCTTAAAGATGCTGGTATCTTATTCCGTACTCTTGCTCGAAGTCTTGAAAATGCCCTCCTTTTTACTTGTAATCAGACGATACAGTGAACCAATCAAAACTTGAAGTAATCACCTGTAGCCGACCTAAAGCGCGGGAAAACCACTGCGAAGTAGTCACGACTGGGTTTGGTTTTGCTTCTGATTGGATGAAAAAGTGGCGCGAGCTTTTTAAGCCAATCGTATGGCGTAGTTGGCCATAAACGTCATGTCATTGGATCAGACTTCACGTCACTGGATCGGCCGGATTCACATGCTTGGATCGAGCATTATTCTATCGGACCATGTATACGTATGAGTGAAATGAATTGGCAAGCCTACAACACTCCTATGCTTGCTGACATGTGTACATTCTCCGTTCTCTTAACCCTTTACGGCCCTATCGGCCATAGCAATTATTGCTATATTGGGAAAACAAAACGTCGATTACAAGCATGACAGGAAAATGAAACTTTCAAAGCGCTGACGAATAACAGCCATTCTTCTGCCACTGCTGATAATATATATGACCCGAACAGGCCTCAAGGATCACTTTGACATTTTAGCTCCTGGACAGTCTGATATACATTGTAAAATTAAGGAAACCTTGTTGATTCTCGATTTAAAACCAGCGCTTAATGAAAAGGTTGGCAGTAAGAAGCTTCTTCTCTACTAGCCATTCATATTTCATTCAGCAGATTTAACTAAGTCTGTTTACTTTTTCATTGTCCTTAGTTGGGTTGGGGTAAGCAAGGCTCAACCCTTGGACTTCTCGATCTCGAATCCAGCCCTGCTGAGGGTCTTATTAAGCTTATAGAAGCGTAAGTTTTAAAAATGAACTAGCTTCAGTCAATAAAATGTTTAACTGACATAACAGTTATATACTGATTTGATCAGACAATATGAAACAGACGTATGAAGGGAGAATACGGACAAAGATGGCATTGAATCAAGTTTGGCGGTGGAACATCCTCGCTATGCCAAGGGATCATGACATCATTCTAAGGCAGTTTTCAATTGATTGTCGTAACTAAAACCAAACTAAGCATTATAGCCAATCACCTGAGGACACAGACACATTTTATTTCACCCATCTTATTCCAATTACATTTAGAAGTCAATACAAATTTAAAGCTGATCCGCTAATACCATCGATTAGGCTAATCTTGGGCGTATCAGTTATTGTCAGATTACTTTTATTAGATTACTTTTAAAAAATGCACAATAAACAACCAGAGAGACAAAACAAAAACCGAAATATTAACATTAGTCAGTACGCTTATGATAACTTAAAGAATATGTGACGCGAAAAGAATAGCATGTATAGGCATCAACCATTTTATCAAGTTGAGTTAAGAAAAACAAGTCATAAGACTTAACATTTGTATTTCTTATGGGCGGCAGTGATTTGGGGAATATCAACTTTATCATTATGCTGTTTTAGGATATCAGTCAGAAAGAAGTGAACTTTAGCTTTAAACTGGTTTCAGGTAGCGCTCTTAAAAGATGCTGGTATCTCATTCCATACCGCTCTTGCTCGAAGTCTTGAAAATGCCTTCTTTTTTTACTTGTAATCAGACGATACAGTGAACCAATCAAAACTTGAAGTAATCACGTGTAGCCGACCTAAAGCGCGGGAAAACCAGTGCGAAGTAGTCACGACTGGGTTTCGTTTTGCCTCTGATTGGATGAAAAAGTGGCGCGAGGTTTTTAAGCCAATCGTATAGCGTAGTTGGCCATAAACGTCATGTCATTGGATCGGACGTCACGTCACTGGATCGGATTCACGTGTTTGGATCGAGCATCATGCTATCAGACCATACACGTGTCAGGAGGGCTCCTGCACGTGTAAAATGCATTGGCAGGCCTACAAGACTCCTACGCTTCCTGACTGACATGTGTACATTTTCCGTTCTCTTAATTAAATTAAAACCCTTCGTGAGCCAAAGGCTAATATATAGGCCATAACAATGATTGTTGTATTGGGAAAACAAAACGACGATTACATGACAGGAAAACGGAACATTTCAAAGAGCTGAGGAGTAACAGGCATTCTTCTTCCATCGCTGATCATATGACCCAAACCGGCCACAGGATTAAATGAGATCACTTTGACATTTTAGCCACTGGACAGTCCGATATACATTGTAAAATTCCCCGTGAAACCTTGTTGATTCGCCATTTAAAAGCAGCGCTTAATGAAAATGTTGCCAGTGAGAAACTTCTTCTGTACTAAACATTTATATTTTTTCCAGCAGATTTAACTAAGTCTGTTTACTTTTTCATATTGTCATTACTTTCCTCATTTGGTATTAGTCTTCGTGTTTGAATTTAATTGCAGTTTAGGCAACCGTTTCTTCTGAAGATGTATGTTGGAGCATACTCAGCATCAAAGTTAATAAATGAAAGTTTTACAACATGCGTTGTCTCGTTATGTTTATAACCGTGGTTTGTTTGTTATTTTTACTAAAGTTGAAATGGCCGAAGAATAAGGGTGTCTAAGAAACAGCAGATTTTGGCTCAGCGGATTCTCCAGTTTTAGTTCCTTAACCCCTCCAGGCTAAAAAAACATCCGCCATCTTAGATACTTTGATTTTCGTAGTTTCGGACGATTTTAGGTTGCTTTGGCGAGATTTTTTGACTTTCTTTGATTGTCAATTTTCCCGGGAAATTTTAAAGGCCGTTTAATCATATGACAAGTGCTAATCGGCGCTACACTGTGG
>JAHPZR010017440.1:35000-53194 GCA_019787425.1 Platygyra sinensis
TTCGTAATATCTTCCGTCACTTGAAAGGCTCAATTTGTAACCGTGTTGGCAAGTGGCAAAAGCCTTGACGCCATCTGAAATCTTGCTATCGCTTAGTATTTCTTTCAGCCAAGCCCACCAACCCTTTGACTTTCCTCTGAAGTATAGCAGTAGAGTTGAACTTTCCTTTGGTATTCTCTGAGCTTCCTCGACCGTACTTTAGAGTTTGTATTTTCTCGTCGCCTTGTTGCTGGATTTTGCCAAAAGCAAAGCCGATTGATGACCTCGGAGAAGCCCATACAAACACTCGTCACTTCTTGCTTGATCCGTTCAATTATTATTTTTAGCGAGGCTACGATCCAGCGTAGAACACACAAAGTCGCAGCTACACATTTGTAGATTAAGTAGATGAACAATGTCAGTGTAAACGCTGCAGGAATAAGAAACGCAACTGATGATAGAAAGGAAACGATTGCCAGTGTCAATAGTCCGAACTGGAACAGGAAAAGAACGATCAAGCTGGACAAGACGGATCCCAGTGTGAACGCTGTCAGCGTGATTATTGGAAAAAACTTGTGAAAGCAAGCGAACTGTACAAACTCCATTTCCACGGTCTTTTAGCAACAATCTCCACTAGAAACCACACGGGGGTTGACATCACAATCTTATGCCAAAGCACAACCATGCGAGACGCTACCATTTCTCCTCGTTGGCGATGACTGTCTGAGAGCATGTCCTAATATTCCAATGTGATGTCATAAAGAGTACTTCACAAAGACGTCCGCGCGCAGACGTTTGACAAAAAGAAACGAAATAACTATCGACCTGACTTGCCTGGATTTGATAACTCCTCTCAAGACTAAAGAAAGTCTTGCTTCCTCACAAGAGTTTGTTTTAACTCGCTGAGATGTTTAGGCCGAAGAAGCAGAACAAAAGGCGTTTAATCGAGAAAATTTACACGATAACCCATTTTTTGTGTAACAGAAACCTTTTTGAAGGTAAATTTTGTCATAAAGAAGAGAACTTCATGCAGTGGCAGTCAGTCAAAAGAAAAGAAACAATTATTGGACGAGGTTGAGCAAAATATCGTGATTTGTCAGTGGCGAGCATATCATGTATTTGCCGAAACCAAAGGCTGAGGCAAATAATGCATCGACGAGGCGCTGACAAATAACGATATTTTGCGATAGGTGAGTTCAATAATTGTTTCATCATTCGATCACCAAATTTGTTTTCTTACACCTTTTGCTGTTCATTTACAGAAAATATCCATTCATTTCTGTCCAAATTTGTTTCATTATGATACTCTCATTAACACCAATATGACCTTTTTAGCATTCAAGATCATACAAAAGATTGACAAGACCTACCTTTGACATTCATATTGGCTGTAAATGAATTTTTTGTTGTTGTTGAAATAAAATTTGTTGTCACGAAACGACAATCATTTACATTTTTGGACAATCCGTTTTCAACAAAAGAACTTCAATAACACAATTTACATGAGTGGTCACAATCAACTTCATTATTATTCAGCCATAAAATGTGTGTAAAAAATGTATACGTAATTGGCCACTCCCTACTGGGGCTTTCACTTGGTTAAGGATCCCAACTGGCGGCAGACAGACTAGTTGGCCCTTTACAAGCGTAAAATAGGTTGAACTCGGGGCTACCGATCGCGAGTACAACATCAGTTAGCGGTCATAACGGGATTTGAACCTGCGCTCTAACCACTCGGCCACGCTACCTCTGAGGCAAACAAAAGGAAGGTTTTGTTTATCTTTTAATGATTTTCAATGTTAATACATATGCAAATGTAATTCTTGAACGTTCCTTAGGGAAGGTACGTTTTTTATTGGAGGGGGTGGGCCGGAGCTTCAGAGGGGAGGGTCATTAGTAAATATTTTACAAATTGGGGAGGGTCAAACCTGTTTTATATGCAACCGGGAGAGGGTCATAGTTTTTTTTTTGGCAAGGATAAAAATTACTCCATGTCGGTTAGTTGACTCTTATTCGTTAACTGAACACGCGAAGTGTACAGAAACCTAAAACTTGAAAATACGAGCAAAGCTACCAGTCAAAATTAATCTAAATTATTTTATACAGGTGTCAAAATATTATGTCAAAATGTATCTTGTCCCAACTAACGTACTATGTAGTTGTCTCTCTCGACCTGTGCCCGCTCGTCCATATTTTGACGGCGGTAATGTTTGTGCGCATGGTTCTGGTATAAAATCAGTCTCTGGAGATGATTCGTTACTTGAGAACTCAGTCTACTACATCACTTTTCGAGTCAGTTTCCACCTCGGAAAGTGATGAAGTCACTTGCTACAGCACATTTCTAAGCGGGGGCTGCCGAGGTTGTTGACACTCCATTGAATTGTACAACAACATGCCAATGTGCGGTTTGATCATTGTGACCTTTTCAGCTTTCTTCTCTTTGAAGGTGATCTTGTGATAGGAAAAGTACACGGATAACTCGTCCACCCTCAAGGATGACAGCTTATGGGAGTTGTACAGTCCAACCCAGTCAATGTCATTGTACTCCAAGTTCAGCCGTTCTATTCGCTCCCTTTCAGTCTCCTCTTTCTTCTTCTCTTTGCGCATTTTTATCTGGGCAAGGTGCTCAGCTTGCTCTGCTACAAGCTTTTCGGGGACAATGTATTTATCTGAGAACTTTCTATTAGCTTGGCTATCCCCACTGACTAGTTCACTTTCCTCAAACTACCATAGCTTAATCTTAGCTCGACGCTGGATTAAGTCGTCCAGCTCATGGCCATTGGTGGGGTTTGCACTCCAAGAAAGACAATGGAAGTTTGGTAGCTTGCCATAGTCGGGATATGGTCGTAGAGTTGGAAGTGGAGCGCTGGTAGTCTCATCCTTCTGGCAAAATTTACATAGATGGCCATTGCTCTCTTGACACGCGGTTATGTGAGCACCACTTCCGGTCGGTTATTTTCACTTCCGGTTATTTTGTCTTTGGAGGAGATGGGGGGAGGGTCAGATGCTTTTGTTTAGGTATTTGTGAAGGGCCATGCATTGATCCAATCTGGGAAGTGGGAGGGCCACGACTTTTTTCGCAAAAAATTGCTAAAAGACCCCGGCCCACCCCCCCAATTAAAAACGAACCTTCCCTTACGCGCAAATGAAGGTCATATTGGTGTTAATGAGAGTATTCTGACCATAATGAAACACATTTGGACTCAAATGTATGGATATTTATTCTATTTTAATCACTATCTTACAGCTCACGGGAGCAATGAGTCATTTAGACTTGTCATGGCTACAATTACGCATGAGCAGAATACAGCAACAAAGCACAGCAGACCATTGTTTGTATGGAGTTATTTGCAGGTCATGTGGTTAGCTCTCGGCCAATGAGAAGGAGGATATGGTTTATATGCAAGCGGCTTCGGCTGATAACACTTACCTCGACCTTGATTATTCCGGATATCACAAAAACCTTATCCAATAATTGTTTATAAAAACGCTTACATGCAAATTTTCAGGCTTATATCCTGCAAGAGGAAACTTTTATAGATGTTGGAAATTAGAACGATTTGTTCGGGAAGAAGACTCTGCCTTCCAGTCACGCACAAAAAAATCTCTGCCATTTGGTTTAAGGGCCTACAGTTTTCCTTGCTTCCTCATATTTTAACCCTCCCTCTATCGCCAATAGTCATATCCCAGCAGCTTCCTTTTTCAGCACTAAATTACTAACTGAAAAGGTTCCTGGAGGTCACTGAAGCTTCCTTTCTTCCATACAAAACCTTCCTATTTTTGCGATATTAAAATAGCCATACATGGCAATGGTCTGAAAAATTGGTGTTTTCGGTAAACATCAGTAGCTCTTTCCAGTTCTGAGTCACATTACTGTAGCAAAAAGTTTCGAAATTATCGGTCACGTGACCAACTGTTGCGTAAGCTAAACGGCACTTCCAGAAGCTAGACACCGGAATTTAGAGAGCTTAACGACAACGACGACACCTACTCAAAAGTTGAAATTTTATTTTACCATGCCTCCCGGATCCCCCTGCTTTCTAGGTTCCCCGCCTACGCGTTCCTTCACTACACGTTGCGTTCCCTGTGTATTCTGAGAGGGTTGTCCAATACTGTCAACCAGATTCCAGTCGAATCCCCTTCCCTGCCCTTGATCTGAAAACCGGAAGTTTAGACTTGTAAACTTGAAGTTCTTCCCTATAGTGATAAACTAGGTTGAGTTAGTTGAATGATTAAAGGAGATGAAAAGAAATGCAATGGAAAACACTGAAATGGCGACGAGGATGGAATGAGAAGAGTCAGGGGTTGAAAATAGAGAAACAGAAAACTGGAAAAAGGAAGAATCAGTGAAGGAGGGGAAGAGTGATCAACAAAAGAGGGCAAGGCCAAAAGTAAGGTGTTTTTTAGTAGAGAATCATATTCATTTTTCTTTTTTTTAATTTGAAAAAAAAGATGACAGCAATAAAGACACTTCCGGCAACTTACGATATCTACGTTATTAACTACCTTTTTTCTTCCATATTTTAACTTAGCTTGCACAACTTGCGAGTTTTCAATTTAGCAAGAGAGGTTACCCGTCAGCCGTCGGTAAAACGGACCAAATATTTATCTGCATTAAGCCTAAAAATTAGAAAATTTTAAGCCTTTGTGGTAAAAAATGTTCCGCTTCCTGGACTTTCAGGACGCCTTCTTAGACTTGAGTTCTTACAACAGGCTGAAGAAGAAGAAAAAATGCTTACCACAGACAAACACTTTACCTGAAATTTCAGAGTGAATGAATAGTATGGCAGGCTCTCTTAATTGGTGCCGTGGTTTTGCCAAATACTACTAGTCGAGAAAATCTTGTCCTCAGATAGAGAAAATTATCATCTATTAGCAACTGAGAACATACTTGGAGACTCCTTGGTCTTCTTCCTGAAAGTTTCAATGACATGTTTTTCACTTCAGTGTAACACAGATTAATACACTGACTAGAACTACATATAAGAATTCCTTCCGTTTGCCTTGCTTAGGAATCCTCATTCTGTCAAAGAACCAAGTTATAACTTGGTTCTTTGCCTCTAGTATCGCTGTGTTCACCTCTAAACTTACGTTATCTTTTTATGTACAAGTAAACTTTATTTCTCTTGTTGTGCTTCTTGTCCTTCTTGTATGTGCTTTGGCTTTTTTGTCTTCCTTTATTTTTGCGAATTTACGCGTTTAGTTTGCTTTACTACTTTTTAACTATAATCAGTGTTTGTGCGCAGATGACAGCATTTTTCTTCTTTTTTAAGTTTTGGGTTTTTTTTTAATGTAGTCATTTACATAAGCCTTTTTGGCTTCCCTGGCTTCCTTGCCTTATACAACAATAGCCTCCATTAATTTGGCGCAAGAATATGCTGGGATATTTGTCCACGAACATTATCTGCCACAACAAAAGCGACCAGTTTTCCGAGAGTGTAACTCGTGGAAAACTGTGACCTTTGAGGAACAGATGTCCAAGGACAAATACTATTCGGGCATATTTTTGCGCAAAGTGGAGGCTATTGCCGGTGTTTATTATCCTTCAAATATTTACACAACACGTGCAGGTTTGAAAATTGGGAAATGCCCTCTGATATTCTCCGATTTTAGGTGAAGAGTGAGGCGTTTAGACCAATCGCACACGAGCGAAATTATTTGATGGATTCTAAACAATGACGTTTTGTAATAAATATAATTATAAATGGCAAAACTAAATAAATAATAATAATAATATTAATAATAATAATTAAAACAAATACAGTGGAACCCCGCTATAACGAAGTACGGCCACGGCACCGAAAAAAATGTTCGTTATAGCGGGGTCTTCGTTATAGCGAAGACCACGTTATAACGAATTATCTGGTTAACAGCTAAAATATTCGTTATAGCGGGGTAACCAAGCTGGACCAAGCTGAACAATGGGATATACACCACGCAAAAAAGTCTGACAGACTTGCCCGTGAACAGCTACATTTTAATAAAGCAAAGCTTGAAAGGTCAAAGTTTCCCTATCTTAACCAATGGGAGTCGTGTTTGGTGTATCAACCATTTGTATCATCATGCCGTTTTTACCGACTGCGACCGACAGGACCAAATATTCGTTATAGCGGGGTAAATTGTGCGTTTGGACTGTCAAAATCTATTCGTTATAGCGGGGATTTCGTTATAGCGGGGGTTCGTTATAGCGGGGTTTGTTTCCACATATTTTACTGTAATTCTGCCGAGCTTTCATATGTTGTTCGTTATGACGGGGTCTTCGTTATAGCGGGGTTCGTTATAGCGGGGTCCCACTGTAAGTAAGAACACCTTTACTATTCAGTCGGCTGCCTCCCCGCCGCCCCACGTCAACAAAATAACTTTGCCCAATGCAACTAGTCAATATTTTCACATCTGGGCTTCCAGCTTTGTCAATATTTACAGAAGACAGTCAACATTTCTTCATATAGACCCCCCAGTCGGGCCCCGGTGATTGGACCTCGCTTGTTTCGAATTCCCCGTTATTTTTTAAGTCAACTGAACCCGCCTCCCTTGGAGTTTCTCAGGACGTTTCTTTTTAGTACTTTTTACCGGCGCAAAAATTTTTAACAATCTCCCCGGGCCTTTAAACATTGTCAAGAGTGAAAACATTCAAACGTTCTGCCGCCCAGCAAGACATTTCTTTCTATCATAACTTTGATATTTTAACTTAGTATATTTTAGGTTTAAATGTGATTTTGCATTGTATTTTTTTCTGTTATTGTATTTTTATTACGCTTTTTAAATGTAATAGTTTATGAAAATTCTTGATGTAATCGTTTTTTTAAGATACAGGGCCCCTCTAGAGACCAGCCTTAGAGCTGAATGGGCTACCCTGTATAAATAAAGTTTTCCTGTACTTTACTTCTCTGCAGTCATTCACTATCAGCAGGGCCGTAGCCAGAAAAAAATTTTGACTGAGGCAATGTCTATGAATAACTTATGACTGAGGCAATCAGTCCATGGTTGAGTTCTCTTCCTGGGTATTAGGTACTATAAACAACAAAAGCCAAAGAAATGACCGAGGCAAGTGCCTCGGTTGGCCTGTTACTAGCTACGGCGCTGCTATGTCGGCTATATCAAACTACTTTTCTATTCCCCAGTAGGAGTCTGAAACTGATTACTTAACTCATACTAATACTTCCTCCGCTAATTGAAGTCCTCCCTCGGAAACATGGCTCCGCTAGCTAAACAAATCATCACCTACGAAAATAAACAGTGGAAAGTTCTTTCGCCCGTAATCACGTAGAAATCGCCCCAACACTGCTCATTCAAAATGCAACGCACGCTTCAATTGACATCTAAATTTTAAAACGGAAGATACACTGGAACACAGCTTTTATTCCGGTTTATCGATAAAATCTTTCCCTTTCTTCCATGAACACGGCACAAATATTCTCTACCAATTATATTCTGTTTACACGGAATAAACTTGCATTTGTTTTCCGCCGTTAAAATAAACGACTCGTTTGATCGCCACGAGCAGAGCTTGCCATTCGTTAACTTCTGCTCGCTGTTCTCTTTTAGAACCACTTGTTAACACAATAATCTTAAGAATGATTGTAGTTTTTTCAGAACCGTACTGTGTGAAAAAGATCAGAAAACACTGGAAAAACACTTGGCCGACTGGAAACTGGGATGGTGAAAAATATACCTCCTGCAATTTTCTATTTGTATTGAACTTCTGTGTTTGCCTTCGTGATCGTGTGGGTTCAAAACGGAAAAAAGAGATACTTAAAATTCCCCGTTGTCGTAAATTATGATTTTCCGTTCAGTGACGAAAGGGTTCTTTGGCCTTCTTTGCCCCGGGCTTTTAGCTGAAACTTTGAACTGAATCGGCTCGAAAATAATTCATTCTTTGTCATTTTAACGGTATATTAATGTTGTGAATAACTCAATCCCCCATTCACTTGAGAAAGAGTTGAAAATATCGGTTTTGTCGAGTGAACTTGAACTTCCTCCAGCTGGAAACAAGCATGCAATATGTCATGTCAAGACGTAGGCGTCACGAAATGTGTTGAGGCGGAAACAGGAAGCGAAAGTGCGTGACGTATTTCCACGGGATATTTAATTGGCCAGTGATTAACTGGAGGGTGTTCTTCCGTGTCGTTTGACGTGTTAAGTTTCATGTTAAAAACTCCGTTCGCGTTTGGGAACCCGTCTTCTTGAAACTCTCGAATCGTGTCGCTGTAAAATTTGCTTGCCACAGGTGCACAACAATACCACAATTATCTTATCACTCTTTATCCAATCAGAAGGCTTAGAATTAACACGTGATCGGACGCGTGCAGCTGAGGGTCGCATGGCGCGGTCGCGGGTTTGAGAGGTGGCAACAAAAATGGCGTCTGGAGAAGGCCAGGGTCTTGATTTCAGTCTTTGGTGAAGGATTTTGGATAATATTGACATCTTACAGAACGACATGGCTCTGGAGTTAAAGTTGCACAGTCCTGCCGGAGCAGAGTCCATTGTATATACGTGGCCGCTACAGAAATCGGTGAGTTTATCGCTGGTGCTGAAATTTTGTCTACGAGACTTCGCGTTAGGTCAGTTTTGTCTCTTATGTTTGCCTGAAACATTTCCCGATTGTTTAACTTTTAGGACGGCAGAGATGAGGCGGCAGAAATTGTGGAAACCATCAGGTAACTTATGACAGCAAAGCTATTTTCTCTTCTGTGTCAGGACATGAAGAACTATAGCGAGCTCCATTTTTAATAAGTTATACAAACAGGTTGCTGGCATCCACACGAATAACAGAATTTTTCTTCTGCATTGCTGTCTTAGATGGGTGTGTGCTGATTTTCCAGAGCTGAAACTCGCCGTTGAGAACTATGTTCTTCGTGAGTTTGATCCGAGCAGGTAATCTAGTTAAATTCAAGTCGTGTTTACCATTACAAATTGGGGTGTTGTGTCCCAATGGTGAAATTAACAATATTCATGTCATGGTCGTACTGAAAATACTATGGCTTTCGCTTGCATTTTTCGAGTCAGTATTATTTTGTTGTCTTTCTAATTGCAGCTTTGAGAGTATGTCCAAACTCTGCGAACGATACAACCGAGCGATCGATGGAATTTTACAATTGGTAAGTGTTTCTAAACACCATGCGCTATGAGCTTCGCCCGAGGCGAAATCAAAACCCGTGTTGTCTTTGGCAGGGGCTAAGTTGGAAATCAGGCGAATGATTTAGAACTGCTGTATAGTTGTCCTTATTTTCGTTTGATAAGTAAGATTGCTTAAGCATTGTTAAACACGTTTCTGTCTGTAATTATGGATGGCTTCACATAAACGGTCTCGTTCAGGTCACATCCATGCATGCAATACTCCGCATACCGGAAGGGAATATAAACAATGTCGAGTCGCCGATAATCAAATTTACAGCTCGACGAACCTTCCGTCAGTATTTTTGCTGTTTGTGTGGCTTTCTACCAGATGAAGAATAAAAATCTCATTTCAGTCGCTGGCAAATCAATTTTTGATTTATAAAATTCGTTGGTTTAATCCTAACGCTTGCTTGCTGCAACAATTTTTGTGAAAAGAACAGATTTCCAATTCCACCGGGTAACTTGGCGAAGACATGCAGCAATGAAATTTATGTTCAGCGGTATCATTTTGGTAGAAATAATGTCTCGGAACTAAATCTAAAGTGGAATTTTTTTAGTGAAGACAACATTCTCAAATTATCCAAGTTACCTAATATTACTCCTCTCAATTTGTTTTTTTCCCTTTGAACTACGCTAATTTGTAAGTTCTCATTTCCTGTTGCTGCACAGCATAAATTTTTTGCAAAGGTCTGGAATGCCCCTGTCATGCCATAAAAAGGTCAAATTCAAATAACTATTACTCATAGTATTCAAGAGTATTTTATTTCAAGGATCTCTGGCTGTCATTAAGTTGTACTGTTAAAGTTTTTATTCCTCTGTATTCCTGATCTTGACACCTGTAACAAACTTGTTACTTTATGGGTGAATTACAAGGTTCTTGGTAGAAGCCGACAGCCAGCAATATTCCGCTGGCTGTAAAAACAAATGTAGCGGCCTGTTTGTGGTATATATATATCTTATTAGACATTTTGTTGTGTAGTATCGCTGAGTATTTTTACAAGTTGTGCCATATTTTGACGAGCCCGTAGGGCGAGTCAAACTACAAACAACGAGTAGAAATTCTCAGCGATACTACACAACAGAACGTCTAATAAGAGATTTATTATCCAACACGCCAAATTGTTAAACAAATGGGCAATAAAAAATTTTGCCATTCTTGATTGCTGTTGTGTCATACTTTTTACTGGACCTCGAGCTAGGTTAAAGTGTATAGTCACAGAATATAGGTTAACATAAAAAACATAACTTTTTACTGAGGTTATGCTATACATTCTGAAATGGAACTGATTAAAGTTAACACACCAAGTAGTATGACATCAACATCACTGAGACATATTCAGATTTAGGTTTAGAGTGACAAGTTAAGTTGCATGTACAATTTAAAACTTGGGGTGCTTTCCATTATGCCAAACTGACCGGTCAGAGATCAATGGGAATACCTGAGGAAAATGGAACGATATTTTCCAATTAAACCTGGCCAACCAAGAGAAATGGCTCTTGACATTTTAACTTCTTTTTCCGAATTCCCTACTTAGGGCAAGGAACTGGTTTGTCAAAAATGGAACGGTAAATTTCGGTCAGAATATTCCGACTGAAATGTGTGGACCACCTCCAGAGGTGATCCCGAATATTCCGGTCAGAAGAAACTGAAACGATCCTTTCCATTTAAATTGCAGCCGAAATTTCCAGAATCTTTGGCATAATGGAAAGCACCCTTGAACTATGTTTTATTCCTTTAAACTAGAAGGCTTGGAAGCTTCATCGTGATTGTTGTTTTCAGAATCACAATTCATTGTGACAGACTTGGCATTCATAGTGCAAAATGGCAACAATCTCTGAGTCTTCTCTAATTTTGGAACTTTCACTTCCAGAGGCATATTATTTGGCTAACTACAGTGCACAAAACATGTTCAAATCAACCAATTCTATCATTGAAAAACAGAAAGCACATGGATTGAGCAAGAACCTCGTTTCCCAGTAGAGTGCAAGTGAGGGGACTAAGACAAAACAAAACAAACTCTTTTATACCACTGATTAATGAGCAAAGGCATTGTGACTTCTTGCATGTTTTCGGTCATTGCCCTGAAAATTTCACAAATGAAAATCTGGTCCACAAAATAGTGTATACTTTACTAGCTGTTTGGCAGCTAGGGACATCACAGGCGCAGTAGGTACTTTCATAATGCACCATTTGCTAGCTTAATCAGATTTGTCCAGGACTGAATGCTAATGAGATTCATATTCCTCATGATAAGCATCACAAAGTGTCCTCATTTGTAAAAAGTCACCAATACACACACTTCTGTCAAATATGGAGTAACGTGTAAATGTCAAGTAACTGTACCAAATATGAAGGTACTAATCAAACAATACTTGCGTACAATCCTGGACATAAGTGAGCTTAATGCACCATATGTGAATGGCACATGGCATTCCTAATCCCTGATTTCAGTGTAGCTACCAGTAATGTTGGTCCAAGCATTAACATTGTTATACCTGATTAATAAATGCATGACTGTATCATTCCCATTTTTCCTTGACAGTGGAAAGGCCGTGCCCCTCCTGCGTGTATCAATGTTCCGCCATCGCAAGAACTTCTACGTCATATTATACAGCAGGTTTACAGTCATTCTGTTAAAGACCCTGATAAGTTGAATGACTACGAGCCATTTTCTCCAGAGGTAAGAGTGTACTAAAAAGCTATCCTAATACTTTCATCTTCAGGATAAATCTGCATGTAACTGATGTCTAGTCTGTGATCATTCTAGTGAAAGCTATTGAGCAGTACTTTCATGTGGTACTGTTAATTAGGCTGTACTTGAAAGGTGGTTCTAAATTTTAAGTCTGTGAATGAAACCCTAGTGTGTGACCATTGAAATGAAAGCTATTGAGCAGTACTTTCATGTGGTACTGTTTATTATGCTGTACAAGGGGGTTCTAACTTAAGTCTGTAGATAAAACCCTAGTGTGTGACCATTTAAATGAAAACCATTGAGCAGTACTTTCATTATTATGCTGTACAAGGTGGTTCTAACTATTAAATCTTTAAATGAAACTATTGTGATCATATTTGTTTATTTTGCCATATGCAGTGATTGCATTATTAAAACTCAAATTAACATTGTTTGGATTGCTTTGATTAAGGTATATGGTGAAACATCATTTGAGCTTGTGGCCCAAATGATAAAGGAAGTTCCTATGAGTCGTAATGATGTGTTTATTGATCTGGGAAGTGGTAAGTCTTGCATTGAATTACTGCCGTAATATGCATGGTAACCTAATGGTTGTGGAGGCACAGTGGCACAATGCTTAACACACTGGACTACGATTAAGCCCTGGCCCCTGATCATTACATTTTGTTCTTGGGCAAGGCATGTTACACTTAACACTGCCCGCTCCAACCAGGTGTGCATGTATAAAAGGATAGCAGCAAAATGGTATTGACAACAAAGACATTAGGTGTTGAAATGCAGTTAAATTCAATTCTCACACACCGCTGGACTACACAGCCTGACCTTAATTAACATAACAATATAGCTCTCTTACAAAGACACGTAAGAGTGGCTAGAGAATTAGTACACTACAATTTGATACAATTTAAAAATACTTGACAGGTGGTTTGGTAAGTCATGTCAGGCAATGGTGGAAGGCAAAACAAAAACTGAACCTTCCACAAGCCACATGACTTGAAACCCCACACACACTTGTACTCAGACTCCCAGCCATGTGTGAGAAAAAAAAAAACGTTTTCTGCTTCTTTTGTTCCTAGGCCAGCAGAAAACCACACATACAGCTTGTGTTTATTTTTAACTCGTATTCTGTGATTTCATCCAGGTGTCGGTCAGGTGGTGTTACAAGTTGCAGCTTCAGGAAATGTGAAGGAGTGCTATGGCGTAGAAAAAGCAGAAATACCTGCAAAATATGCTGAGGTAAGTATTTTTCATTCCTTTTTTTTCAATTTCCTCTCTAGAGTCCTCCTCTCTTTTCGGCCAGCACTACAAACCCTGAGTTTGGCCAAGACAGTAGAAATGACCAGAACTGATTTCAAGTCTAACTCTCTTATCAGATTTAGTTACAGTCTATGTTTGTGGTGCTGACTGAAATAAAAGCAGTCTCTATGGAAAGATTGGTAATTTCTTTATATATTTTATCAAGGCATTTTAAAAGACAATTGTAACTGATTTATTGCTACCTGTACTGTATTCTTGGGCAAGACAGGTTACTCTGAGACACATCGCCTCTTTTCACCCAGGTGTATAAATGGGCACTCATTAATTTAATGCTGGGAGGTAACCCCATGACAGACTAGCATCCCATTTAGGAAGGATTAAAAGTACTCCTAGTAGAATATGCCACTAATAAAATTTTTTTTGAAATTATAGTTAAGTTGACAGACTATAACAACAGGTGTCCCTTGTCCATCTATTTTTTCCTATTATTATTTTTCTATCTGATTAATTTGTTATCATTTTCCTTATTCAGGATATGGATAAGGAATTTCGTAAATGGATGCGCTGGTTTGGCAAAACGCACAAGCCTTACAAGGTAGGCAAATTAACGGTAAAATATTCAACCTCACTTTGTGACAAATGCTGGGGGTAACTCTGCAATGGACTACCATTCCATTCAGGGAGAGTAGAAGTATTCCTAGTTGCTTCATGCTACATAAACTGGGATGTCTGCCAGCCTGATGGGCCGCTTGCTTGTATGAAGACTTCACCTTACCTACAGTACCTCAGGGTTGTATATAAGAGCCGGCAGTCAGCGAAGTTTGCTATTTAGACTTCACTATGACTCAAAAGAAAATGTTATTTTTACTGTTGACAGCTTGAAAAGGTGATTTCCTTGACAACAAGATGAGAGAAAAGATACAGTCTGCAGGGTGAGTATTTAACTCTGATATACACAATGTTCTGTAATCCCTGGTGTATTTGCATTTGACAAATGAAGTTCACTTTACCTTATGCTTGTGCATTCAATGTTGCCACCAGAACTGTAATAATTACACCAGTGTGTCTAAATTAATTTCTGTCTGTTTTCTACAGAATTGTGTTTGTCAACAATTTGCATTTGGACCAGGGGTGGACCACAAACTAAAGGAGCGATTTGCCTCTATGAGAGAAGGTATGTTCAAATGCCTATGTCAGAACCAAATGGGATGATTTCATGTGCACAATCAGTTGTGATGGCAATCCCAATCCACCACCCCATAATTAAGTTATAGTCAAACTGGATGTTCTTTTCTATGCTCTTTTCCATGCAACTTTGCCTTTTTAAGCAGCTTCAAATTCAATTCAGATTTGCTTGAGAGAGTTGCCAAGTTCTGAATGAATTTTCAATTGATAAATTCAGTTTCATGAAATAACATCACTTGTTTACTTTATCAAGTGGAAGGAGGGGGAAATAATTAGGGGTGGTGAATCGTAAATGTGAGACTGGGAATCAAAGGCAATGCTGGCGTTTTCTTTGCAAGCCAGAAACAATTTGACTTTTGAAATATTTTTGCAAGCTTGAGACTTCAGTGTGTTGCACGTCTAAATGCAAGCATGAGAGATGTCCAGATGTTACTTACAGAAAACAAACATTCAAACAACTCAGAACTTTAAGACTTATCAGGGACTTCAAGACTTTCTTAGCCTTGTTTAAAGTCAAGATCCTGAGTTAGCTCTGTGAAGAACATGACTGTGAAACCGTGAAATTTCAAGTAAATTTTGCCAGACTCATGGTTTTTGAAGCACCACTTTCAACCGTTATACATGTAATTGGCCCATAGAAGTCTATTTATCAACAAACTGCGATCATTAGCTATAAATTGAGTTCATTTTGCCATACTTAGAATCATGCTTCATCGTTCAAATTTTGCTTTTTAATTTCTAGTTTATGGTTGTAATAATTATTTCAAACTTTCACTTGGACTGATGCTACTGTATCAGGCCATGTTAGTGTGCAACTCATGCTACAGATGTTAGCCAACTCTCCTTGATTATCTGGTAGTCTCCCAGATACAGACCAAATCTCCTGGTCTCCTGTACATGGTCATCAAATATCCCAGACAATACAAAGGAAAGTTCATAAAATACATGTATTTTCAGACATAGTTTGGCAGACTTTTGCCATTTTTGCTGAAAACATTTTTGGATATTTGATGCATTTATGTGGTTGAATTTGCAACACTCTATTTTGAAAGGTAAAATTGGTGATCTCTTGGATTTCAATATTTTTTAGTTGGTATCTCAGATTAGTATCGTAAAACAGTAGCTTGATCCTGTAATGCTAACTTGTTCTTGTATGTTGCAGGTGCCAAGATCATTTCATCAAAGCATTCTGTTCATTAAACTTCAGAACCACTTCTCGTAATTTATCAGGTGAGCCAAAGACATTCTGATTTCCCCTTATTAATGCTTTAGGGTCTCAAGAAAACCATGACGGCAATGCCAACAGCATGTTGCTAAACAGAGGATTTAAAGAGCAAGAAAATAGTTGTGCTAGTGCAGTGATAAGTCTTTGTACATTTCTCTCTGCAAAACAACAATGTGAAATGGGCAAATCTTGCATTGTCTGGAGAATGTTGAACACAATGGCTAATTTTGTAGAATTTCTTTTCAAATTAAACGCATTGTTCCACATTTAGTTTTTGTGCTAGTTTAGTTTTGACTGTGATAAAAAAATAAATGACTTTAGAATACTGCAATCCCAAAGAAGATCTAGGAAACTATGATGATATGATTACCACAAGATTGTGTAAGTAAAGAAAATTTATTTTGAATCGACGGTCCTTGGCATTGCCATCATGATACTTTAACTCCCTATTGTAAAGCAGACCGGTGAAAAGAAATTACAGCTACATGTAGGAGGTACTATCTGATATATCAGCAAATTCTCAGCACTAATTCGTTAAAATACTGAATGACAATCAGTAAGGAGATTTAACATTTTTAGATTTGATTTTCCAACCTGGAGTTTCACTCTCATGCAGTCATTCTAGCATAAGAATAATACTATTGTTTCTGTTCTACTATATTTCTCTCAAAATATTCTTACAAGCAGATGTGTTTATTTTTCTGTTTGGCTTTTTAGACATCGGCACTATACTACGTGTTTCTGAGCTCAAGCCCAGTGGACGTGCAGTATCATGGACAGGAAAACCAAGTCTCGTATTTTGTCCATGTCATCGACAGGACATTGGTGAGGATATGTACATTGTAAATTTTCTACCTTTAACTAAAGACTGTCAAATAAAGTCCTATACAATGTAAGAAGAGCGGCCAAGTGGTTTGTGCATTATTGAAACCGAATCTGATCTTTTTTAAATCCAGCTGCAGCAATACATTGTGTTATGCTGTCGCTCTGCCTAAACAGCAGACATAATTTGAGAGCACTTGCTTAGTTTGACATGCTAGGAATTTCAGTGAGAAAAATTAATTTTGTGAATTCAACTTTGCACTAACATTAGTTATAACTTTATCCTTCAGCTTGAGCAATATTTTGCTGACCTCAAGAGAAGAAAGGTTAGTATTTTGGAAATTTTTACACTTTATATGTGTATAAATGAAATTATATTTTTAGTCATGGAGAAAACAAATGTACATGTACATTTACAATGAGTGAGACTTGTAGAACAAGTGGTCAATCAGTAACCTCAATGGTTACAAAAGTGGTGCAATTTCTAAAAAAAATTATATTGAATGCTTTTGTGAATTTCTTTCTATTTCCAAGTGGTTAAATGGCCTTGTATCGACCTTCCTGGCGTAAAAAATCAGTGGCAGATCTAAAGGAGGGGCCCGAGCAACCCCCTCCCCCTTATTTTGGGTAAAAAAGAAAAAATGACAGAAGGGAGAATGCTTTGATGAAATGATCTTGGCACCTGCAACATACAGAACAGTTAGCATTACAGGATCAAGCTACTGTTTTACGATACTAATCTGAGAACCAACTAAAAAATATTGAAATCCAAGAGATCACCAATTTTACCTTTCAAAATAAGAGTGTTGCAAATTCAACCACATAAATGCATCAAATATCCAAAAATGTTTTCAGCAAAAATGGCAAAGTCTGCCAAACTATGTCTGAAAATACATGTATTTTATGAACTTTCCTTTGTATTGTCTGGGATATTTGATGACCATGTACAGGAGACCAGGAGATTTGGTCTGTATCTGGGAGACTACCAGATAATCAAGGAGAGTTGGCTAACATCTGTAGCATGAGTTGCCACACTAACATGGCCTGATACAGTAGCATCAGTCCAAGTGAAAGTTTGAAATACTTATTACAACCATAAACTAGAAATTAAAAAGCAAAATTTGAACGATGAAGCATGATTCTAAGTATGGCAAAATGAACTCAATTTATAGCTAATGATCGCAGTTTGTTGATAAATAGACTTCTATGGGCCCAATTACATGTATAACGGTTGAAAGTGGTGCTTCAAAAACCATGAGTCTGGCAAAATTTACTTGAAATTTCACGGTTTCACAGTCATGTTCTTCACAGAGCTAACTCAGGATCTTGACTTTAAACAAGGCTTAAGAAAGTCTTGAAGTCCCTGATAAGCTTCTTAAAGTTCTGAGTTGTTTGAATGTTTGTTTTCTGTAAGTAACATCTGGACATCTCTCATGCTTGCATTTAGACGTGCAACACACTGAAGTCTCAAGCTTGCAAAAATATTTCAAAAGTCAAATTGTTTCTGGCTTGCAAGAGAAAATCGCCAGCATTGCCTTTGATTCCCAGTCTCACATTTACGATTCACCACCCCTAATTATTTCCCCCTCCTTCCACTTGATAAGTAAACAAGTGATGTTATTTCATGAAACTGAATTTATCAATTGAAAATTCATTCAGAACTTGGCAACTCTCTCAAGGCAAATCTGAATTGAATTTGAAGCTGCTTAAAAAAGGCAAAGTTGCATGGAAAAGAGCATAGAAAAGAACATCCCAGTTTGACTATAACTTAATTATGGGGTGGTGGATTGGGATTGCCATCACAACTGATTGTGCACATGAAATCATCCCATTTGGTTCTGACATAGGCATTTGAACATACCTCTCTCATAGAGGCAAATCGCTCCTTTAGTTTGTGGTCAACCCTGGTCCAAATG
>JAHPZR010017441.1:0-40000 GCA_019787425.1 Platygyra sinensis
TTACTTCAGAAGGTAGGTTGTGGATATTTTGGTAACTCTTGGATAACCAGGTTATTGTACGTAAGGCACGAGCGTTGTGGTGAGTGAGACAACTTTATTAGAACGGAAGCGATTGTCCTTGTTATCTTGCTACTTTAGTGATTAGGATAAACTCTTTTAGGATAAGGACCTCTTTCAATGAGATGTCGACCCCCTGGCTGGAGAGGATTGTGACCTCTTCTTCAACTCGCTAACTCCGATAGGAGAAGGACCTCTCTAGCGTGGATTACGACCCTTCAAGAGCGTCAAGGGATCATGTTTCTATTGGCAGAGGGGATTGTGACCTCTACTTCAGCTCCCTGACTCGGACAGAATAAGGGCCTGTCTAGCGGGGATTTCGACACCCGGAGAGGGTTGCGAGATCATTTCCCTCTTGGCAGAGAGGATTGTGACCATTTTGTGCCCTGGCATGCAGTGGTTAATTTGTAGTCCTGAAATGCGCGAGCATTTTTTGGGGGCACTTTGTCCCCAACTTCCTTTATCCTACAAATATGCTACTGTGTATTTTTTTCCTGTTCTTGAGTTGGGAGTATCATGAAGGAATCTTCATAAAAATCCTAAACATGAATTTCAATTACGAAATAAGGGATAGCCATGGTTGATCTTCTCAAGACTAGCGGTAACGCTTGCGTTGTAGGAAGAAAGTGAAGAAGACTTTCTTTCTCACCCTTCAAATTTTATCATATTTCAAATTAAGTCAGTTCCACAACATATTAGTCCACCCAGACCACCCCAGTACACCTGTTTTCGCGGATGATGCAAGGATGAATCGTGATATTGCTGGGTGAAACTTTATTCAGACGTTCTTGGAAGCTGAAGCACATTGTTGGAGCCGAGTACTAGTATTCTGGAATTTTAGCTAAACAGTTAATCAGTGAACGCATTTAGATCTTAGTTCCTAATGACTGATCTTTCGTGGTCATGCATGACTCATCAATTTTCTTTCATCTTTTTATTCAGGTTGTCATCCTACGGCCAGTACGTGATTATGCTGACTACCATGTTTGTCACACTTGTTAAGGTGAGGAAACAATAGATAGATGGGCAAACGGGTAGGCGGATCTAGACAGATAGATCTAGACAGACAGATCTAGACAGACAAATCTAGACAGAATATCTTGACAGACAGATCTAGACAGGCAGATCTAGACAGGCAGATCTAAAAATACAGAAAGCCTTTAAAAAGAGTAAAGGTCCTAAAGTGGCCCCTTGAGGTACCCCACAAGTTGTCATTTTAGCAGTGGAAGTTACTCCTTTCGACACAAGACACTTGTTGCCTGCTTGCAAGATATAAATGAAACCAGTTGAAACTAGACAGGAAGACAGGCAGACATACATACATACATACACAAAAAACAATCGTCACGCAGACACAACGACTCAGAGTTAGACAAGCTGGTGGATAGAGATATCTCCAAGACGGGTTTTACAGTATTATTTAATTTACTTGATTCCATTTATTTGTTTAAGGTTCTGCTTTTGTGGATGCTGTTTATTATGGCATTTGGAACAACGTTTTATATGATTATGAATCATGTAAGTTTTCTTATAGCTGTCTTAGGCTCATAAGAAAATAAGTATTATAGTACTTGACATGCACACCATTGTAAGTCGGACACCTCCAGGATGCCGTGGATCGGCGAAAGCTTGGATTAAGCCCATTGTTCGATCTGTTCACATGGAACAAAATCACACATGCCTTAACGCAAATTGCACAGTAAGGCTTCCAAACCAATTGCAAAGCAAGTCATACCAGTTCACCTAGACCCGCCGTTGTTTTGCAAGTCCCTCTGTGTAAACTTGCGTCCACGCATGTGTGGTTTTGTACCATGTGACCGGATCCTATTGAAAAGAATAATAGTAGCTCAAGGCCTCAGTTGAATCATTCAGTTTTCAAAATGGAAATGCGCTCAAACACTGTCTTGAGTGTGACAGCAGCATTGCATTATTAAAAAGGTAGAAGTGTTCTTTTAAACTGAAGTTGGAAAACATAATTCTTTGCATTACATCAGTGGACGAAAACGTTTGTCCGCCATTGTATACTAGTCAGGTATATAATGTGCTGAATATGGCGACTCTCCTTTTTGCAGGAACACTTCAGTAATTTTTCATATGTTCTGATGACAATTTATGTGATGACACTCGGAGAGTTAAACTACCACGAAGATTTTTTTCCCTGGGATGAATTGCCTTTTCCAGCCCTCACAAACATTCTGTTTGTTATCCTTGTTCTTGGAATGCCAATTATTATGATGAATATGCTGGTATGTAGATGATCTGCACCTTCATTATATTGAAATGTACTCAGGATTAAAGTCTTCTTATAATACATACTAAATGCGTTTACTAAATGCGTTTGTGATATTATTAATTACCACCGACTTAAAATATGTTGAAATAAGGAGTGCTTGAGTTCTATAAGGCAACGTCGAATTTGTAGAAACTGAAGAGTTGTTGTCGCATAGCTTCGTATCAGACTAATTAATAGCCTTTTTTAATCGCAATTTCTTTAAGTCTAGTGTAATACTTACTGACTATATAATATATTTGGGTTTCTTATTAGGATAGGTCAGTTAGGTGTTCCCAGTTAGCCCTACGTAAATTGTTGTTCTACAGAAGGCTAGCATGATTGCCACAATAATACGTTATTATATTTTCATTATGTTATTATTTTAGGTGGGTCTAGCTGTAGGTGATATCGACAAAATCCAGCAGAATGCTCTAATGGACCGTTACGTATTACAGGTAATCCCGTGGGACACGGGGCGCTTTATATCGACCAAAACCTTTGGAAGTTTTCGGAAATCAGTTTCAGGAAATTTCCGGTTGCAAGTGGAACAGCATTTTCCACAATTTCTGCAAAAAGAGGACAACCAAGTTTACGAAGATTTCTTACCAACAAGTGCAGTTCCATATGACTTTAAGACCGCAATCTCTGGAATTTTTGATCGAATGGTTTGGATCTCGAAATTTTTTTGCAATTTTCGGAGTTTTTCAAGGAATTGTTCATACCATTTGGTGCCGTTCCAATATTACGGAAACCTTTGGTTAAATGGGAAGTCCCCCACATGCTGTGTTTGTACACGAGCGTAATGAGCACCAAAATAAATGTCATTCATGACAATGCCGTCTTTTCGTAAATAATATTCAAAATCACAACTTATGCAAATGACAATCACATGCACAATCCAATGAACCATCAAAACTTTAATCAGATACATGTAGCTGACGTGAACGCGCAAAAACACGTGCGAGCGAATCATGATTGGGTCTAAGTTTACTTGTGATTGAATGAAAACGTTGTGTGAGTTTTTTTAATAGGCCAATAGCCCTTTTCAAGGTTAATTTTTCTTATTTGCATTATAATGTTATCCAACGTGGATGCGAGGCAATTTCGGGCTAAACCTGCAAAATAGCCCGAAATTGCCTCGCACACATGTACGTTAGATTTTACTGTAATGCAAATAAAGAAAGCTAACCATGAAAAAGGCTGTTGTATAGCGTAGAAATGCAAACCTAATTATTTTTATACAGTCAAGTGAAAAACGCTCTTAAACTCGATAACGACTTTTCAATTAGGCTACTTTTTCATAAAAAACAATAACAACAACAACAACAACAACAAAAAAAAAACAGCAGCAACAAAAGAAGAATTTAAAACTAAAGCACACCATAAAAAAACTATCAATTTCGTTTGTTTTGAATTTCAGGTTCAGTTGCTCTTGGATATTGAGAATTCTCTGCCACTGTTTATTCTTAAACGTTTTCAAGTTCACAGCTACTCTGAGTGCCCAAACGCGCCGAAATCGATCAGAACAACGGTTAGTTATAAATCCCCTTTGATCAGTGGACTCCCGCTTCCACGGACGCTCGATTGTTTTGAACCTCCCGATAATTCGAACGTGAAGTCGATTCCCTTGGAGGCTCGAAAATAGAGATTCTACTGTAAAAGTGCGAAACAAACTTTTTATGCAAGTGCTGTTGAAAAGCAGTGTGGAATATCTCAAGGGTATCGGCAGCTGTAAAACAAACATATATTCCGACCTATTTTCATTTTCCAACTGCTGTTAGGGAGTGTGTGATGTTGAGCCATTGCTTATCCCTGTAATTTAGAGCAAAGTCAATATCCCTTATCTTTAAAAGTATCAACAATGTTATGCTTTTGTTAAAGGGAAATGGTTAAAAAAAGCTGTCAAAGATCTTTGTTGTATGTTTTTGTTGACTGTTTCGGTGTTGACCCTGCACAAAACCTGACAAAAGATAAAAAGTGGTTAGGTGTGCTCATGTAATTAGAAGCATTATAATTAGTTAATTTATGCACAGTTGATGAGTATAAAACAAACGATGTGTTAGCCAAGGGCCTTCTAACATAAATCTTAGCCTGTTTGTTTGCTTCTCTAATGTTTACCTTGCTTCTTAACCATTTCCCTCAGTCAGCTATGGTTATCATTAAAAGAAACTCGGTTGAAATCTTATTATTGCAAACAAAAGATATTGAAAGTCTTACCCCACCCCCAACAGCCCCCTATGGTCAGAAGTGACTCAACAACTCAGATCTAATCTCCAATTTCAGTAGTTCGAAGTGACTAGGAGAATTTCTCCCTCCCTCCCCCTAGATGTGATGCTAGCCCATCGCAAGGTTACTCCCGACATGAAATTCGGTGGAATCCATCAGGGTTCCCATGAACACGAAACAGTGATCCCAGCCAGGGCTTAGACTCCAGACCGTTCGGCCCGGAGTCCAGCGCACTAACTATTAGGCCACCGCGGTTTCACCGCAAATTTTATATTGTTTTAATTGTTGCAATAAAAACTGATAAACAGCGTCGATGTTTGAGCTTGTATATGAAATGCACCATTTTGGTTGTTCTGTAGCTCGTGGATGCTCTTGTGTCGTTTGGCAAACCAGAATCCACGGAGGTGGAAGAATCAGAAGAACTGTCACCCGGCATGGTACAAATTCTTGCAAGGCTGGAACAACAAGAAAAAAGGTTGGTGTGAAATGTCAGGACTAGTTAACTTGAATGTTCGTTAATTTGGTATATCATAAACCCCAAACCCCCTAGCTCCTTAGGTTTGTAAATAATTGTTTTTTAAAAAATCTTTACACATCACTCTCTTCAAATAATACTATTTCTACAAATCGCACTTTAATAACGATATTATTCTGAGCCCTGAATCATTCTAAATAATTTTTTCAAAAATTTAAATAAATAATTTTTTCAAAAAATTTAAATAAACAATTCGCCAAACAATAGAATGGATGCACTTGAGTTTGTCGGGTGCGTCTGTTCGGCTGTCTGTCCAGGCATTGCTGTGCTTTCGCGCAGAGTGCATGGGTGGTCACTCTGCCGTTCTTTCGTGTTCGTACTGGTGCTCTTGGCATCCAACAGCACACATTTAACAATTTAAATCAATATGTTATAACCAAATCCTGAGACCTCTAGCTAAGGATTTAAAATGGCATACCCAATATGCTATAACCACCCCATAGCTAATAAGCAAACAAATTAAAATCACCTCGCCAAACAAAAGAAAGGATGTACTTGCGCCGGCCGGAACCGTCTGTTTCGGTTGTTTGTCCAGGCATTGCTGTGCTTCTGTGCAGTGTGGTTGTTCACTCCGCCGTTCTTTCATGTGCGTGCTGGTGCATTTGACATCTGAAATCACACATTAAACAATACAATTAAGATATTGTTAACAGAAATCCCCTATTTTCAAGGTTTTTTAAAAATATTAATAAAACAAACTTAAATAATAGATAAAAATTAAAACAAATTTAAATGACATATCCAATGTGTCAGGATTATTCCATCACTAAAAACAAAACAAAACAAAATTTTTTAAAACCATCACGCCAAACATTAGAATGGATGTATTTGCATTGGTCGGGTTCGTTTGTTTCGGTTGTTTTTTCAGGCATTGCTGTGCTTCAGTGCAGTGTGATTGTTTACCTCGCCGTTCTTTCGTGTACGTGCTGATGTTCTTAACATCTTAAAACACACATTAAACATTTTTTAAAATCATCTCGCTAAACAGTATAATAGGTGTACTTGCATCGGTCGGATTCGTCTGTTTCGGTTGTTTGTTCAGGCATTACTGTGTTTCAGTGCAGTGTGGTTGTTCACTCCGCTGATCTTTCGTGTAAATGCTGGTGTTCTTAACATCTAAAAACACACATTAAACATTTTTAAAAATCATCTCGCCAAACAGCAGAATAGATGTACTTGCATCGGTCGGATTCGTCTGTTTCGGTTGTTTGTTCAGGCATTACTGTGTTTCAGTGCAGTGTGGTTGTTCACTCCGCCGTTCTTTCGTGTACGTGCTGGTGTTCTTAACGTCTAAAAACACACATTAAACATTTTTAAAAATCATCTCGCCAAACAGCAGAATAGATGTACTTGCATCGGTCGGATTCGTCTGTTCCGGTTGTTTGTTCAGGCATTACTGTATTTCAGTGCAGTGTGTTTGTTCACTCCGCCGTTCTTTCGTGTACATGCTGGTGCTCTTAACATCTGAGAACACACATTAAACAATAAAAACCGAAATATTAAAACCAAAAGTCCCGAGGTTTCAAGGTTTCAAGGTTTTAATATACAAAATGGCATACCCAACGCGTTGGAACTACTCCATCGCTAATGAACAAATACAAAAAATTAGTGAGTTGCTCTAGGCTAGGTTGCAGTGGGTTCCCATATCCTGAGAGAATGAGCCTTGCATATTGATGAGCGTATCTCAGTCGAATGAAAATGATGACGAGACCTTACCGAGACGGTAAAACATAGTGGGATCCTGGGTCATTAGATTGGCGGGACTTAAGGTATAGTGAGGTGGTACTCTCCGTTACAATAGAACAATTTATTGGTACAGTCTTACTCGCTTCAAGCCAGTCCTGATTAGACAGAAAACATCAATAGGTATTTTTTATACGTTCTTTTGTTTTTCTCTTAACCTGAACAGAATTTTTGCATAAAAATTACAGCGTTTTCCCTTCTATACTAGGTAATTTTCCCAGTGCATGCGAAAGTTTTAACACAAGACTAAAGTAATTCTATTTAGAGGGAGCAAGAAATTCGTATGAATCGATAAAGGCTACATTCTTTCGTTTACCTGACGATTAAACTCCTACTTAGCAGGAGGTTGGGGAAGGGTGAAGCAACAAGTGTCCCAGAATTAATTAATTTGAACGATATTCCAAGCTTTGAAACTTTTCCTTCTTTTTTTTAAAATTGCGTATACGAGTTGCAATTTGCTCATAGAGCCTAATTCTAGAGAGTTTAGTGCCGACCGCGGTCCCTTTTAGGGGTGTTTCTGGCCGATTAGCCATGTTTGTTTCTTGAAGAAATCCCCGTCACCGCTAACGAACAATAATAACTTTATGTTTGAATTATTTTTATTTTAGAGCGGATAAGATGTACAACCTGCTTAGAGATCAGGCTGAGTTGTTGAAGGAACTGAATCAGTTGACTCGCGTGGAAGGAGTTAGTTCTCGAGACGGAAAGAATGGAGAAGGGAAGAACCAAAAATCAGGATTGTTTGGTTTTTAATTCGAAGGAATTTAACCTAACACTAAAGGAAACGAGTTAATAAATGATTTAAGAACATTTTAAGCAAGAGCGAGGAACCTGTATTTAGATATACTTGTCTTAGCATGGGGAAAGTGAGGATATCTGAAAAGTTATTCATTTTCATGACTTGCAGGTCTGGCTTTGAATTTATATTTTATTGAAGAAGCTGTTAATGTATTGTAAAAAAACTTTGAGCTTTAATTATATGTGTGCATTTAGTATGAATGATACAAACTTGTATTGTTTTACTAGCACTAATGACTGGCTGCGGGTGGAGTGAGTGGGTCTGAAATCATATTATAGGATAAAAGAAATGAAGTTATGTAGACCAAACTTAACGGCACGTCAATTTTTTTTGGTCTTCGTTTGAGAATTAAGATGGAAGTCAACATAGTACTTAAAGTGTATATGAAAGATTTTTTTTTATTTGCTCGATAAAATCTCCACAATGTACTGATAAGAATATCACGAAAAATATTTTTATAGCGATTTTCCTTCCCTGTGTTTGATGTACCAAAAGCGTCAAATTTCACTTCCGGCGGGGTACAAAATCGCGAGACCAAAAACGGGAGACTGGGAATGATTGTGACGTCATTTCAGGACTTAGAGTTTCTGGGAAAACAGATTTCTTCGACATTTTCTTATTTTCTTATAAACAGTGCATTTTTGTGCCATTTTTTTTTGCGAATTTATTAGCTCACAATCAGAAAATGACTGAGGAATCTGTTTTCCGCAAAGCTTCAAGTCCTGAAATGACGAAGGAATACTGATGCAGTTATTTATATTTATATAACTACGAAAATAACGAGCGCGCCTGTATTAATTTGCTCTCTCTTACGCAGTCACAGTAAACTTGTAAGCCGTTTACGAGGTCTGGAACAGAAAATAGATAAAAAGACGTGTATGAAAAATGAAAAAAACGGATGCTCTCTAGCAAATACAGCTAAACATCCTTAAAATTTGGTCAAAGCAGTTTTTGCTAGAATCTTAACTTTGATATGAATAAATTATTTCGAGTTTGCCTTTTTAGGAAACTAATTTGTGATGAATTCCCATAGAAACACTATATTAATAGGCAATATTCTGGCTTGATACTCTGTGCCTCTGTTTCAAAACGAGTGCTGGTGCAGAACATTTTAAATAGAAAAGGTTTTGATTCACATGAAAATGGACCTATAGGGGAAACACATTTTCTTATGAATGGTTATGCACGAAGACTGGTTCTGCCTCAAAGGAAAAGGCAAGTCGGAAATGGCCCATTTCGGACATGTTTTGCCCCAAGATGGCTTCCAAAACCGTAATAAGGTCTATGCCATGTTTTTGCCAATAATATATTGAAATTACATTATGATACATGATAAGATTAATGTCAACAGTTATATGACACAGGTAATACTGAGCTCCTGGTTGAAAAATGGATTTAATTAAAATGCGAATTAGAGTAAAAAGTTTGTATTTTTTAAACCAATTAATTTTAATTGTTTGTAAAAAATAAAATTGGATACTTACTCTCACAGTTACTTAAAACTATAAAAAAAGCCATTTATGGTTTTTATCTGTTTTATCGAAATGTTTAAAGTGCCCATATCATCAAATTTTTTAATTTTCTTATCTGATTTTATATATCACCCAATGAACTTCTGCGAAAGAAAAATGCAATTCGCATAAAATGCAATCTTTTTTAGAAGTTTTAAAAGCATTCAAATTTGCCGCCATTTTCTTCCACCATTCGCACCAGCCTTCCACTGGTTTGGAATGAGTTGTGACGTAGATTAAGGAACACGTGACTTCAGGCTTGACTTATCGCGCTTGTTTTACCTCTGTAAATTAAACTTAGTAGTTCATACAAAATGCTCGAAAGGAGCATTTTGCATAGACTTCGAAGCTAAATTTACAGAGGTAAAACAAGCGAGCTAAGTCAAGCCTGATGTCACGTGTTCCTTAATCTACGTCACAAATCTGAGCACGTCGTAAAGAGATCGCTTTTAATTTTATCCAAATCGAAAACTTTTTTCGCCAAAGTTCATTGCATGGAATACAGGATCAGATGGGAAAATAAAAATTTTGACGATATGGGCACTTTAAGGGGCATTGTTTTATTACACCCTGCAAATACTTTTAAGTCAACTCGTGATAGTTGAAACGGACTTGTTTCATGTACTTCATAAAGCAAGGGCTTTCAAAAACTTTTGAGGAGATTTGAAGATGATTTCCACTCCATTTCATGTAAGATATCGCCAAATGTAAACAATTTGCAACTACTTATATTAACTAAATTCAAAGGTTTAAACCGTAACTCCATTATGGATGCAAAGCGGTCGTAGCTTTATGTTTCCTTTTTTTCTCATACCACTTGATAAAACAACCTCCGGCAGCTGTAGAAATCAATGAAGCTGTTGAGAAAAGAATTTAAAAGGTCTCCAAGATACCGTGTGTGGTTCGTGATGAATACCATTGATTCACATTTCATCGAGTGAGCTGTTATGTTTATTAATATTAGGGTGCTGAGACCGTGCAATACGGACTGGAAATAATCATCGAGATTGCGCGCTACATCGATTGCACACGAGACACCCCTGCCGATTCACCCTCCAGAGTAAAATAAAGTTTTGCTGAATCCGGCTAATTTGACTTCTGTTATTTCGAATTCCCCATTATTTCGAAATCAACACCTCAATATCGATTTCCGTTTCCCCTGAAAGTTGGAAATAGCGGGCTTCATGCAACTGTACAATATTTTGTGTTTCAAATGAGATAGGTTAAATCGCAGTTGAGTTTTCTTTGGAAAATAAAATAACCCATAAAAAGTAAACACAGATGGTGTTTGGCTTGAGTTAGTTTAAAGGCGCTCTAGCAATTACTGTGTTGTGTAATATTATTCGTGTACAATCTTGCCGATTTCTATTCCGTCGATAATGGTAATCCAGATCTATGAACCAAAAGCCTTTCTCGTGTAAACCCCCCTCTTTTGAGTAAGCCTTTTGGATGAAAAAAAACTTATGTAATCCTTTTTATTCCCTATTGCACCTCCATACTACCCTCCTTGAGTTATTTCCACCACGACCAATTGTCAGAAAATACACATATGTTCTCCTTGGGGCCATATCAGAATGCTTTGCGATCGTGACACAAAAACACCTGCAAAACCTGGCGTCTAATAACAGGTTAAATTCTACATTGTAATTCTTTGTCAACGGTTTACAAGTCTTATGGCTTGATTGTCGCGTACTTGGTGCAAAGAGGATCTCAGCGAAGAAGCGACGCGGTGCAGGGTGAACAAATCCCTGATGTCATTTTTTGCTTATCACTTCAGACGCGATATGGTCTAGCTTTAGGATAAACAGGTTGATTTGAACAACAATGGACATCCGTTTACAACAGAGCGTGGCCATATAGCGGTGTTAAACAATTGACGTAAGTGGATTTCTTGAAGATGGAAAATAGTGATGGCTATTTGCTCAGCTATTAAGTAAAAGAAATCCGAATTGATTTAAAGATAGATATGTTTATAATTTATAGACGCCATGAAGCCAGACACCTTGAAAGAAATTTCTTGACCACGAGTTGCTTAACGGGTTCTTTAAAGTGTCTTTAACTTCTGATAAAAATGGTATATGCTTGTGTAGCTTCAGCTCTTGTCCTGTTAGAGCCTATCTAACTCGAAAGCACTCCGGCAGGAATGGAAAAAAAATGAAGAATAAAATACCACAATAGGTCAAAAGAAAAATTTTAACGAGTTTTTATTATTCAATTTCTGACAGGTTAACTGAATTCTTCAGGAGTGGACAAAGGCGGCTGAAGAATGAATTTTCATTAGAACTTGAGATAAGGAGACTGCCTTTCTGTGGCCACGAAAAGGAATCATTTTGGACAATGAAACGTGGTGGGTACATGTGATTTGTTCTCCGTTTCAACATGCGCTTGAAAACGTTAAGGTTCCTCCCACGTTAAAAGATGTACGCGGGGACAAAATGTGAAGACCTTAAATTGTCAGATTGGCCAACTGTCTGTAACATGATTTTGGCCATTGCTTATAATATTGAGTATTAGCAGAAACCAAGAGAGGGTAAAGAGTAACAGAATTAATCTCCATAAAGAGGCAATTTCTGGGAAGCCCCTCTCAACATATTTTTCGAGATAGTACTCAGCCCTTCCACTGATGATGTTACCAAGCGCATAGTGTAAATTTTTCCCTCGAGAATACGTGTAAACTAAGCAACTTAGGCTTTCTGTATTATTATAAATTTTATCGCGGGATTGGCTGTTTCTATATCCTTCGTAGAATTTCCAAAACTGGGTGTGATCTGAAATAAATAATGTTAGAAGGATTGTCGTTAAAAATTAAGGCCTATACGGTCGGATTAAGTCTCTTTTATTTCATACCTACTTAGATTTTCGGATAGAATCGATGGCATGGAAAACCTCTACGAAAATATTTGCATGCAATCACAATCACGAAACGACTTTCTCACGTGTGGGAAAAGTGTTTCATCCAAATCAGCGGTCAAAGGAATTATTCAGTTCGCAACGTGTTTAGGTGATTCTTGGCGACACTTTAATCGTCATTCACAGAATCGAAGTTTTAAAGGTTCCAAACGTTCAGATATGTCCAGGATTAAACGATTATCCTCATGATACATCACATAGTGTCCTCACGGCCCCCGTCTTCACGCGTAAAAAGTTTCCAAACCACACACAATTCTGTTAAGTATGAAGTCATATGAAATGTCAAAAAGACCTGCAAAATATGAAGTACTGATTGAACAATACTTGCGTTCAATCCTGGGCATAAGTAAGCCGGTTTCGGAGGGTTCTCATCAAATGGTAATAGGCTCGGTTTTTGAAAGATGGAAAATTGGTCAATATAGCGCGAGCATTATCGACGACAAAAAATTTGACCAGCTTAAAAAAACAGGGCAAAAAAAGAAAAAAAGAAAAAAAAAAGCAATGAAGAATTAAACATCTGGGCCAAGTTGTTCAAAGCCCGATTAAGCTAACCCAGCCAGGGTCAGCGAGAATTTTGATTTTAGTTTTAGAACTTTTTGATGTGGTGTTCTGTTTATATTGTTTACCAATCATTTTTGAGCTTTAGTAATCTCAAACTACACCAAACATTAGAGGTGAAAAATGTTTTTAAATAAGAAAACGTAATGGTTCAGTTAACGTTTAACCCCGGAGTTAACGTTAACCGGCTATTAATTTCGAACAACCCATCCCTGTAGGCTCTCGAAGAAGCGACAAAGCGCTTGCGCAGCATAACTTGGCTAAGATTGTTGCTATGCAGAATGAAAACCCAAACAAATTTTACTACAACGTTGAACGTGAAAATGTCAGTCAGTATAAAATAAACAAATAACTGTATGGAAGGTGCTTTGTTCAGTCTTTATGCACTCGTTATTTTAGTATCAGAAAAATGGTGCGTAAATACTGTGCGCGTGCACTTTCCATGAAGTAATCTATTTATCCTTTATATTCTCTTGCAAGAAGCTACGACTGAAAGGAAAAGTGTTTAGATTAAAGGTTAGACTGGAGTTTCTTTATTTTCCTTCCAAACAGCGCTGAAAGACTATATGAGGATAGTTGTTTCCACAACTATCATTATAAGCCTTTTAGCCGTTACGTTTTACTGGAACAGCTCCTTTCTCGATGGAAAATATAATTATAGACGTCTTACTAAAGGAAATCGACTGCTGTTACAGTACATATACAAGGGAAACGGCAATCGAACGAGCAAATGCCACGATGTATTAAATCTGATGAGAAATGCCACGTGGATAAAACGTAGTAATCTTACTCTAGTTGATGAGACTCAACAAAGTCTTACCGAGGTGGGAATTCGGAAAAAGAGAGGGATACCGATAATACTACACAGGAGTGACTTACGTTGTGGCGGCAAGCCGTTTTTGCTATATTCACCTGATTTTGGTTACCCGCTTCCCGCCCTCTGTGGGGTAAACGGATCAGCGCCCTGCTGCAATCACGCCACAAAGTGGTGCGGGATCGACCGTAGCCACTGTAATTGTGATCGATGCACTGACTTTAGGGAAGAAATTTCAGCTGAACTGTTTGACTGGATTCCGACGTTTAACGGCTGCAAATTTACCAATTTCACTAGTGAAGAAGCTTGCAGTCTCATGTCAGACAGGATTTCAAGACTGGTTTTGATAGGTGATTCCTTAGTAAGACACCTCTTCAATGCGTTGATGATTTTGTTTACAAACGACTACCAACGAGGAAGTCTTCGCTTAAGCGGTGATCATCGCATGGATCATAAGATGGAGAACTGCGAGGGTGCCATGCAATTTGTCGATGGAGGAACTCCCTCATGTCACACTAAAACACTGACAAGCATTCCTTTGGATACCCAAAGATCATTCTGTAGAGGACACAAAAAATTTGATTTCTTTCTTAAAGAATACTATAACATGGACAAAGCACCAGATATTTTGGCAACTGTTCGTCAGAATCTTAACAAAGAAAAAACGATCATTGCCATCGGAGTGGGACTTCATATAGATTTAAACGCAGCGAAAGTGCAAAAGTATATTATGGAACCTGTACTGGAAATTAAGAAATCTTCTGGCTCAATATGGCCGTATATATTATGGATTTCAATCCACGCCCACGGAAGCCTTAAAGATACATATTACAATGTCCCTTCCCATAATGACCACATAACACATTTTAACTTAGACATGGAGAAATATCTCTCAGTCTTTGGTATTCCAGTGTTTGATACTTTTAATTTGACCCGCGGTGTCCGGAGTATCGATGGTACACATTTTGGAATGGGTATAAACATAATGAAAGCACAGCTTTTCATGAATTTTATAAAGGAAACATTCTAGAATTCGTCCTTAACCGACTATTTCAACCGTGTGCTGCGGGATTTCCCAATGCAATAACAATCAATCGTTTAGCAAATGTGGATTGTTTATTTATCAATAGTCCATACAGAGACATCTAATGTAACAGTAACTCTTGTTAGGGATAAGACTGTAATGTAATATAGAGTTAATACAGAAACTATAATTTATTTACACCTGTTAAATTTTTTCAAAAAAGATTAGTCTTTTAATTACAAGATCTGGCTAGTAATTATGATTCAACTGAGCTAGAACAGTACAGTACAGTTCAGATCAGGTTTGTCCTAACGTTGGTACAGTAGCCACTTGCACCTGTTACTTGCACCTATTGTAGCAACATAGTCTCCAGTCGGGAATTTTTGCTGTATTGAATCCGGGAAACGTGAAATGATTTCAACGTAACAGTCTATAATACGTGGGGTACGTAACTGTACTTAATACGAACGCAGCTGTTTTCCCCAGGGTTTATTGTTTTGTCAGTGAAAGAGTGAGGTATGTACATGCGCGCTTGTTTGAGCGGTTGTTCCACAAAAATGGAGGATAGGGGTACTGGGGCCTGTTACTCGAAAGCACCGGTAACTTAACGGGCCCGAAACGAAATCATATTTTGAAATCAAAGTCTCGAGAAAAGTAGGGTGTGTTCTGACCTGTAATGAAGTCCATTTTGTTTCTTTTTCATTTTCAAAACTTATGAAACTTTCATCCTTAATAGAAAACAAAACAGCTTAACGGGCCCGGTAATTACCGGGAGCTTCGAGAAACTGGCCCCAGGAATCTTAGATATCAGTGACATTTTCAGCCCATTTCTCATCTGCCATGCAGTAACTCTTAAGATGTGAAATCTCAGCAATTAGTTAAAAAGAAAAACAGTAAACAATTGCCAGCTAAGAGTAAGCATTTTGACCAATTGTACAGCTTAGTTAACCCCACACAGGCCCTCAAAACTTGAACTTTACAATTATATATAGCATGACAAAACAGATCGAACATGACATAAGCTAGTCGTTTTTATCAAAAAAACATTTCAAAAATTGACATTGTAACTTAAAGCAGTCAACAATGGGCTAAAATGTCTGAATAAATGCTCAGAAAATATACAAGTTTTTAGCTTTTCGCCAGCAAATACCATTGACGCTCTGGGATCTACAGATCGTGTTGACTTCTTCTTAGAAGTCGAAGGACATTGGTATAAGTTTCCAGCATCATTTGTACCGGAAGTGGAGCAGCTCTCATAAGCTTGCAATTTCATTTTATATTATTTGTTGATTAATTCACAGTTGCTAATCGAATAGATTAATATCATTGGTGGCAAATTAGCCAAAAAACTTTTGGCCCAAAGTATCAGCGTTAATTTATAACTTCACATGTGAATTTACAAAATTGCCATGGCAACGTTTGGCGTGAAATTTCTTTATTCGATAAGCAAGTCAGAAACCCACCATTGTAAGCGTAATTTGTAACCCATGATATTAACAGATAATCGAATGGTATTGTTATACCTCCCAACACAAATACGCTTTCCGAATGGAGGAAAACGTGTCACGTGCCGTGCGTCAAAACTCATTAACTCATCAGTGAACTTTTGACTCGCATGTGATCAGGTCGTGCTCCTTGAAACCGCGGCAAATTTATGAGCCAGCCGGCGTAAAGCAAACGATTTCCTCGCAGTTTTTGAGGGTCTCGGGGAAACAAAACTCAAAAAACTGGGGCCAGTCATTAAGAGCTTATTTTTGTGAAATTATAGGAAATAAATTTGCTTCACCCAAGGGCTCTGAAAAATGTTTAATTTTGTCCAAACGCGGGTGAAATTATTTCTTAATTTCACTTGTCACGATTTGATTACCCAAACTAATTCAAGCTGTGGAATAAATTGCAATATACTTCTGTCCGCCACAGCTTCGTTGACGATCTCCTTGACATGGTAACTTGCACTCCTCGTCCTTGACCTTCGCATCGTCATTAAAATAAGCTCCACAGAAACACTCTGACGCCATCAGTAAACCAGCAAAAGAGAAGTCTTTGGTGGCGCAGTGTTCAACACAAATATCTGGTGTCATGGCGGGGTGTCCTTCATATCTATACTTTAGCTGCCTGAGTGGGTTTGTGTTGTCATAACAACCGACAAACGTCCCAGTTGAAGACATAAAAGAATCTGTGGTAATAGACAAAAACATTTTTTAGGAGAAAATCTCAGTTTCTATGTATGTAAGACCGTGGTGGGTTAATTAATCTCAGGATTGTGTGGAAAGGAGTGAGGGTTATGTGAGTACAGAGAAACCTTAAATTCCGAGCGCAGTTGATGATTGACAGAAAATCACTTCACTCAAATAACTACTTTTAGTATCACTTAACAAGTGGACGAATGCAAATCCTGCAGTTTAATTAGCTACACTACCGGAAGACTGTTAGTAATGGTCTTTGAGTAGCAAAATTTGCGGGGTTTTAATATTTCTTTCGTTTTATTTCCAAATAAACATTTCTTCAACTTGTATTTGCTAACTTTATTATTGCCTTTTCTGTTCGACTTGTTGGCTGAAACTAAAACAATTAGACCCTTCACCCTCAAGGGCCACGGGTCATGGGCTATTGACCCTTGGCCCTTGAGGGCTACAGGTCTAATTGTTAATTAGTTTTAAGTTTACCCTGCTAAACGGAGTAAACTTAAGTTACGCAAAGTTACATTGTTTTGAAAATGAGATTTTTTGAAATTGTACAAGCTCAGTGGTTTGAAGAAAAACGCCAAACCCTCTTACCTAAATTCGTCCTGATGGTGGTGATTAGGGAAGGAAGGGGATGTTTACATTTTGGGATAATATAAAAGAAAGGATAATACTGCAGGATAATGCAGTGGTGAATGGGCTTTTTGATTCTTTTATTTTAACTGTCTGTCACAGTATTTTAAGGTAACTCTAAGACCAGGATGGAAGTAAGCAAGATTTCTACCAGGTGGACATTGCCTAGTTGTCTAGTTGAAACTGTCCTGTTTTCCACAGCTATTTTTGCTTGCTTGCTTGCTTGCTTGTCGTTAGCGCAGCAAGCGTTTTGGTCGTTTGTTCAGCAAAAGAAGAGAAAGAAAACTGAGATGTTTTCGTTGACTGTTTTTTTTTGAAATTGTCAGAAGTCGAGGGAACTATTAACAACTAGCAAAAAAGGGATTGTCAACTCTTTCTAGACGAAAGCACCAATAAATGAAAACAGTAAACGGGGCTAATTTTACTTTTGAAAAGTTGAAAAAGAAAATGTCCAAAATGTCATTTGTAAGGCAGAGTCACACTATGCGACACATCGTGGCGACAAGTCGCTCCGTGACAGCGACACGTCGCCTCGTCCGCACTGCTGCTGCGACAAGTCGCTTGTGCTAATTTTGCCACTTCGAGTTATCGCAAGAATTCAAACCAGTTTGAATTCGTACGACAGATCGCAGCGACAAAATTCTGTCCCAGCGACAAAACGTCACACGAAGCGATTTGTTGCAGAACCCCTTCGCGGCGACGTTTCGCAGGGATTTATCGCATATTAGTGTGTCTCGGCCTGTAGTAGTCAATGCACTTTGCTACAGCTAGCTGGTGTACAGGCATCCGCTTAAACTGAAAGAAACAAATAAATTAACTGAACACAATAGGCTTAAAAACTCCGACTGGCGGGAGGCAAACCAGCTAGCTATTTACAAACTTGACCGAGGAGTTGAACCAGGGTCTAGCGACAAACAACTTCAGCTTAGTGTTTAGAGCGGGACTTAAACCAGTGACCTCCCAATGTCAAGTCCGACGTCTTGACAACTCAGCCATGCTGCCTCCGTAGATGTTGACTTGATCTTGGGTATTTAGGTTTTACTCACCTGAAAATCCGGTTTGATTCATTTCGTCGGATTCTGGAAACTCAGTGTCAGTGTCTTGCCCGTCATCTTCAGCGTCTTGCTGCATTTCATTGAATGGACCTTTTTGTGTTTCTGCGTTTACTGGTGGTTTTTTAGGTCGTTTGGGAGAGGCAAACTGAGTGTTTTCCGTAACTGTGGGAGAACCTTCAAGGTAAAGGTAGAAATATATTGTTTTAACGCACTCATGAGCTTAAAGGTCAGCCAGCTGTACACGTAATAAAGGCTAACTTAAGAAAACTAAGAAACACTGGGAGAGTGGAATACAGCCTTTTCAATCCCGCATTCCGCCGCAAACTCTGGCTTAATCCCGCCATTTCGTGGGATGTTTTTAACCGCGAATCCCACTGTCAATGTTAAATGACGATTGAGAAAACCTTCTCCCATAGAAGTATTTTTATCCCGCATCTCGTCATTAACATTCCTTTCATCCCGCGTCCCGCTTTTACTCTCGGCCTTGCATCCCGTAAAACCTATGCTATTCCCTTGAAATTACGCTGTGCTTCCCTCTTGGTGGAGTTTTGCCATTTAAGCATGTCTCTAATTTTTAGTGCAACTACAAATCCTGACAGGGAACTGTAACTAGACATGTCCGATTGTGTTCGTAAATTAAAATGCAAGAAGGTTGCTCGTCGGAATGACAGAGAGTTGCTAAAACATTGCCAAAAATCCAAAAAGTGGCTCCCAGCCTAACTTTATCGATATTTTTGTATAATACTTTTTGTATAAACGTTATTTATGTCCCAGCCGGGACGATAGGGATGAGCGAGTGTCCAGTACTGCATCTAATATATGACAGCCTAGCTCTAATCTAAATGTACCCATTTCACATGATCTTATACATGAGTCAATTCAAAGGAACAAATACCTGGCAAATTGATTTCAGTGTTGAGTGGGCCATTTCCTGGATCTAATGTAAAGGTGTGCGTGCTGTTTAGGCCGTTAGGCAGCTGTAGAATCACGTCATAGTCTCCATAGAAACCACGTACGTCAAAATAGGCATTTGATTGGGTAACGAAAGACGGTGTCAAAGTGACGTCCGTAGTCCACTGCTTCAAAAGACTGCGATAACGTAGACCAGCGGCATTAATCTGGGAGTTACAGTAGAAGAGATTACAAATTAGCTAATAAGGAGCTGGAATCGATTAATTTAGCTAGCAAGAGAGTAATTACCAGCAAAATTTATTGACCTGAAAATTTTGCTCGTGCTTACTATACCTTGTAACAACTGCTTATGTTGAGTATGTAACTGTAATGATCAAACTCGTCCTTATAAGAAACAATGTGTGGCCTAAATTTACCCGGCTCCCTTCACTCAAGTTATTGAGACAACATCAAAATATTATAACATCTATAGTCAGCAGTTATCAAACTCTGTGCGTTCTTGTGTATTTAACAAGTAAGCAAGCCTAAAATAAGCCTTGTATCAGACTGTGATAAAACATGACGGGTATTTGAGAACACGAGGAAAATGTGTTTTCTTTATTTATGGAGTGTTTTCAAATGTCCGGAGTGTTTTGTCACCGTGTCACAGTGTAATAGACGGTTCAGGCTTCTACATTTGCTTTATGATATAGAAGTAATGGGCGAAAAACAATAAAACACGCTTTTTCTATGTTTTACACCAATCAGAGCGTGTGCATGGTCCTATCGATATTATAAAATCAATAATGCACGCAAGGCAGATCTCCAACTCTGGACGTAAAGCGGCCGTCATGCACGGCAAACTTAAGTTGGCAAACTCGTGTTGGAAAACTTCAAAAAGTTGGCAAACTCGTTCCTTCACACGTCAAGCTCCGAACAAACACGGCAATTTCCAACATGGCCGCTTTTTTTTTTAGTGCAGTGGGAATCACGTACATCAGTGAAACAGAGGAAAAGAAAAGAAACAAAAAGAGGTGGAGAATCAGAAAGGCTTGGACGAAAAGCAGTTTGTCCGCGCACTCCTCCGTTTTGTCGGTTTTGTTTGTTTTTAGTATCTTTGTAGGATATAGATGAAACGTCCCGACCAGCCGGACAATTGTGAACCGCTTCGATAAATTTAAAAAATGTTGACTCGCGTCCTCCATTTTGTGAAGTGTCACGCAAGTAAATCACGTGAATACAGCTCGTTTTGATTGGTCGACAATTACCAACACATGTTGGCCAACCGTTCACACGTCAGATACGAGTTTACCAACACCAAAAAGTTGGTGAAAAAGTTGGCGAAAAAGTTGGCGAGAATAGAGGCAAGTTCTATTTGTCGCCAACAGTTTGCCAACTTGTTTGCCGACTGTTTTTGTGCCGTTCTCACGCATCAACTTGAGGTTGCCAACACGAGTTTGCCAACTTAAGTTTGCCGTGTGAAGGCCGCTTAAGGGTCAAAGGAAAGTTAGGCGAAATTCTTTGTGAACAATTTTGCTTCACTGAGAACACACTGAATTTAACTAAACAATAACTACTATCATTCTTTGCATTTTCTTCCCTTTTTATTGGTCGAGAGTCCATCACATGACCTGCAAATAACTGCTTGCTAATAATAGTCCGTTTAATTGTGCTTTGCTGCAAAAAATGTTCTGCGTGTGCGTAATTGTAATTACGCTCTTATGTGTAAAATGGCAGATCGCTTCCCTGAGCTGTTAGAGAGTGAAAACGAGCTTGGCGATCGATTGGTAAAACGGTTATTGACCTTTGTTATCGCAAAATATTGTGGTTTTTCAGTGTCTCGCAAATCAGTTATTTGCCTCAGCCTTCAACTAATGCAAATAATTATTCTGCTCGCCACTGATAAATTACGATATTTTTCTCAACCTCGTCCAATGAAAGTCGAGTATCGATGAGCACCAGACTTGTTGACATTTTCTCTTACCTGCCAATCGTCACCATCAACAAGAGAAGTGTAAGGTCCTCGCCAAGAACTATAGTTCCAGAAACTCCACAGTATCATTCCTTGCACGCTTGGAGTGCAGAATGCAGAGCGCATGACAGTTTCAAGGTTATCTGCGCGTTTCACGGGGTCCTTCTCAAGAACATCGACTTCTGTCAACCAAAGAGGTATCCTGATGTCGCTGAGCATTTTCAAACGATACTATAAAGACCACAGAAAAGAAAAAAAAAAAGCTGCAAAATAAAGCATCAAGAGATGAAACACAATAGTCCATTTTACAGTTGTATGCTCGGTGACCTGGCCTTTGAATGGCAGCGGGGTGGGATGTAACCTTGTTTTGATACAGACCTCACTGGTTTTTGCTGTGTAAATCAAGTTGTGTTGATGCTAACTAGGTTCATTTACACAACAAAAGTAGTGACGTCTATATCAAAGCAAGGTCACCTCCAGCCTCGCTACCATTCAAAGGCCAGGTAGTAGACAACTGTAAAATGGTCTATTACAAGGAACAGTTGTAAACGTTATTCAAATTAAATTTACATTAATACCCTGGAGATTATGCAAAGGAAGTATAGAATAACTTACGAGGGTTCCACTCAATAGCCCTGAAAGCGAAGAAGTTGGCGACTCACCCTCCCACCCAACGAGTAAGTCGGGCTTGATCTAGTTGTCCGATTTCTCCTGGTCTTGGGCCTGTCCTGGGCCAGAGTGATTCCCCATAACTTATTATCATGTCACGAATAGCAATACCCAGAGTGGAATCATTCTACTCTGGGTATTGCAATCTGGGTATTGTAATCTTTCAATTCATATAAAAAAACTTTCAGGTACGATAATGTATTGAATACATTATCGTACCTGAAAGCTTTTTTACATGAATTGAAAGATTACAATAAAACCCGTAAATTTAACGCGATGATGGTGTGTCGTGAAAAGTCCTTTTTCCTATTTAAAATTTCTACCGAATATAATCACCAACCACTCATTGCAACAGGGTAAGTAGATCTAGAGTTAAAGTAAAAGGTAACCAAATACTGGGGAAGGTGAGTGGAATTTGAAACTTAAACAAAAGGCAAATTAGCTGTAGACAGGGCATCCTCTCACTTGAATGTGTGAATAATACATACATTTACTTCAGATGGAGGCTTGGAAAGAAGAAGCCTGAAAAAAAATCAGGCCTCCAAAGGGATTCGAATCCGTGACCTCCGCGATACCCGTGCGATGCTCTACCAACGCGGAGGTCACGGGTTCGAATCCCGTTGAAGCCCTGATTTTTTTCAGGCTTCTTCTTTCCAATTGCTTAAATTGGAAAATTAACTGCAATGATCATTCTTCACTTTTATCTACCACCGCAGTTCACATATGAATTATTTCATATGTACTTCACGCTAGAAGTGTTTCTCTGAGCTTTTTTTTCAGTGTTTACACGAGACTCTTTGCATATGTTTCCCGAAAAAGAAATTTACACACGGACGTGAGGTTTAGGATGTATAATACTGTTATTCAAATTTAGGCGCCATTTATGGAAAAGGACATTGTTAACTCGAAGGTGGGCTATTTATTTTCTCCGTATACAGCTGTTTCGACAAAGGTTGTCCTACAAAAGGGTAAAAACTTACGCGACAATGCGAATTGGTATTATGGGTAGTAAGCGTTAGGTTTTGCTTGATTGAGGTTCAAGGTGATTCGGCAACAAGGAAGGAAAAAGCATGAATACACGTGTTTGTGCTGTTTCCTTCCACCACACTGAAACACTTTGAGGTTCACTCAAGCAAATGTAAAACGACCATTATCCTTAATAACTTTCGACATTGTCGCGTAAGCTTTTCCCCGATTGTAAGACAGCCTTTCTCGAAACAGCTGTATACACCGGAGAAAAGGATTTCCAAAGATCAGAAGTCTTCAAAAAGAGCAGAGTCACAGTAATTTGAGATATTTTGGCCTGTACAAAGTTACTTTTAAATTGAAAGAAACCTACTTTGCTAAGACAGAAAAACATTAAAGGGACGCTAATAAACCATTAAGAAACAAGGATGGAGAATATTGAAAGGATTACAAACGACGAACTTGAAACGTTTAGGCTTCCAAGATGCTCTCATGACATCCTCGTCATCAAGGGCGCACTCTAAGACCAGACCCTATTTCATAAGCATGCTCATAATATTCGTTTGGCGCATTCTTAGCCAATCAGATTTCTCAGATTTGACGGGAAGTCCCTGAATTGCAGTGTTGGACCAGCCCAGAAGTCGTGATTTTTGGTGCTGACCAAAAGATGCGCGGCCTCTGAGGACGAGTTTGCTCTCATGATCACCTGGAGTAGCGTTGGATTCACGTGACCAGTGAAGTGGCCTTGAACTCCGACTCCGTCCAGCGGAATGCCTCGTAACAGCAAATTCTTAGCTTCCTCAAGAAATGCCTAGGAGATAAGACCAAGGCTTGTCAGCTATTGGGTATCTTCAGATTATTCAATGTAGATAGCTGAAAAGCAGTGATGACAGGTGCTAAAATTATCCAGCGCTCAATAAGCAAAATCGCTTGTTCTGCAGGCGAAATATATCTTAATTATTGTATGATTATGGGTTGTGAGCCATTATATGCTCTTCAAATCTGGTAAGCGTGCCCCTGATTTCCTGGCGCGTTTTTATTTTATTTTAGTTTAGTTTGCTATATATTGGGGGCGTTTTGAATAAAACAATTATTCTACTCGCGCTTGTTGGATATGAGATGATTAGAGCTAACTCGGTGCCACGCACCTCGTTAGCATTTAAACATCTCATATGCAATGCGCGCTATTGGAATGAGTGTTAAAGAGGCGATAATCACCGTAAGTTTTGTTGGAAAATTCTGTTCAAGAGGGAAGGTACAGTGAGGTTAACCCCATGCGAAACACCAACCCATGAGACAAGGCCAGACCACAACACCGGGAACTACATGTCATATTCTGCTCGATAAGTTTGTGCGGGGTTCTTTCACGACCCCTGCTAATCATGTAACACTGAAGATGTAGGGCACAGGGCCTACGGTTTATAGTCCTTATCCGAGAAGACTTGAACGTCTAACCATTAGCAGATATAATAGAAATGTAGGGTAAGCGAGTTAATCACTTATCTAGGCGTCCATTTTAATTCAGAAGATTATTCCTCTTAAGTTACTTTAGAACACTCCGGGCTCTGGAAATTCCAGGAGGGTGAAGTGGCCAATGCTATTTGACTGGAACTTTAATCACGTAAACAGCACAGGCCCCTTAACACATATTTTTATCTCCCACTAAAACGTCCATGTAACCGTAATTCGAGAACTTGATACCACATCTGAAAATAATTTCGGATGGATCACCTTGAGAACTTGAAAAAGTCTATGTGGGGTAAATAAGTTCCTTACCCTTTATCTAGACTTTATTAAATTCCTTTCCAACAATACGTCCCAGGCCTGTTGGTTTTCCGCGGAGATTATTAAGCTAAGGATTAAGCGAAGGTCGACTTGTACCCTTCATCTTCCCATTAAATTTTTTCAGTGTGATATCCAGAATAATCAAGGTCGAGGTAAGGGTTATTAGCCAAAGCCGAAGGTTGAGTCTGCTAATCCTTATCGACGCAATCGAATCTAACTGAATCCAAAATTGAAAATGATATGGTTTTATTATAGATTGAATTAAAAAAGGGAAGTTATGTTTTTTCTTCTTCACTGACGGCAAGCAACACAAAGCGTAAGAACTTAACATGATTACCCGTGTCCTTGAGTGTCACTGACATTGTTATTATATAATCTCAAGCTAGATGACGTCACCGGATCTGATTTCGAAAATTCACTGTACGCCTTTGGCCAATCAGAAAAGAGATAGCTAGCTCCATGTATAATAACAGTACATGTGTTCACCTGTGTTAGTTGTCCATTTTCTACAATATCGAAATCATTGATGAACAAATCCACGTCCGGGTCTACATGAGCCGCTGCCTGATACATCCAGTCACGAATGGCGACACCTTCACGATCGGCAAAAAATGATCCATGTAACATTTCATTGTTGATATCCCACTGCATAAAGCTGAACGAAAGAATATACAATAAACTTAGAATCAAATGATTTCCAGTGGAATAAATTAGCACAAGTAAATTTTTGAAAGACTAAACAAATCAGCATGATTTCATAGCCTATTAAAGATTTATGAGTGCCTGTTTATCCCAAAGGGCGGGATAATAGAAAGTGATTTATTTCAAATTTCTGCATTGTTAAGGAGTGATTGACGTGCAGGCAATCAGCACGCTGCAATTTGCCTGTATATTGCGTTTAAAGTGTACATTTGAACTGTGCACTGAACAGGGGTAAAAGGGAAACTGATTGGAGCATCTTGCTACAGAACATCTTGTTACAGAACAAGTAATTAAGCAACAAAGATCGATTGATTTGGTTGATTACTGGAACAATAATAACAACCAAACAGAATAATTATGATTATGACCATGATCCTGGTCATCATCATCATCATCATCATCATCATCATCATCAAAAACACCACCGGTCACTAATAACAGTAAATTTATCATAAACGCTAGTAACAAAACATTACTCGAAACCACTACGGCAGTATAATTACGACCACGACAATCATCAGTAACGACAACAACAAAATCAGACAATAACAGCAATGCCATAATTATTATGATCAATTCGGTGGCGGAACAAGACCTTGAGCTAAAGAGGGGGGAGGGGGGTATTTTGCTCACCCTGCCAGCTTTCTCCCTTCTCTGATTTGTTCTTTTTTTAACCAAAATAAGGGGGCGCGGGGGCCTAGATCCGCCACTGCTCATCAGAAACAATAAATGTAAACTAACCGTCCACGATATCTTCCGAGAAGATTTTTCAATCTTTCTTTTAGTTTCGCTTTGAGCGCGTAGTTTGGAATATTCTTAACCCAATCAGGAACTTCTGTATCAACTGCCCAGAAAACACAATGGCCGCGGATCAGCTTGCTGCAAGATAATGATAAATTTCTTTGCCTTAATGAACGCCACAACTGAAAGACGACAAACGAGTTATTTGCGTAGCACCAACACTTGCAGATATGGTACTTTTATTACCTTTGAGGACACTACACATATATCAACCCGTCACGTCAGAATTTACGTCTTTCTCAGCTCATGACAAATAAACCAAACTGAAAGTTAATCATCAAAACTACCGTGAAGAAACATTCCATCCCCACCAATCGCCCACCCATTCCTCCTTTCCAAAAATGAGAATAACAACAGAAAAACAAACATTATGTCCACGCGTAATGTTATTTACGTCGAGCCATGACGGTCAAGCAATGGTCTGTAACCTGGTTTGTATCAGCTATCACCCCAGATGATAGAGGGGGCGGTCCCTCGAGGATAAAAGATATTTCTCTAGAGCAATTCGTCCTTCTTCCCTTGGCCCTCACACCGTCGCTATCTCGAAAGGAAAATATTTCCCTCCCCCCCCCCCCCCCCATCCCCTTTTACCAGACATCGGATTGTTCGCTTACATTTGGAAACGTGGGCGCGTTTTTTTCGCCCCACCTTTGCTGAACGATGTAGCTCTTGTACATTTAATATACTATCACAATTAAGCGTCCTAGATCATATTTAACACGCCACATGTGTGGCCAAATTCATCCAACTCATGTGTTTAGATTTATTGCACATTCTTCAGAAAACTAGTGCGACTTCAAGCATAGTTACCGTTCCATAGAGTCATGCAACGACATAAAGAAGATTTTGAACTCGCGGTCCCCTTGAAAACTTCTGTTAGCTAGGGTGTAAGTGGAAAGGTCATTTCCGAGTTCCTGTTTGCCTCAGGGTCAAAAGGAGTCTTCACTCGAAATCTTTTATATGAACTGAAAATGTGTACCATCTACAAGTTCATTCACACGCAAATCACATGGGCTCGTTTTGAAAAAGAGGTATGTACAAGGAACTCGCCACTAATCTATTTGCATGTAAGATATTATTATTTGCATCCATCTATATTTATTTAGTTATTTAATCTTTATTCAGTTAGTTTCAATTGTAGTTTTTAGCTCATTTTAATTTATTATACTTTTTTATTTTTTAATTGTTTTATGGCTCACTTTTGTAATGCGTGGGTGATGATCAAAAATTCATGTCCAGCGCAATATAAATGTAAATTATTATTTCGTTAATGTCAAGTCTGATCTTTGCATCAATTAATGAAACAGATCTCTTACTTGTGTGTTTGTAGAAAGTCTACCGCCTTGTCTGCAGTGTCGTAATTAATATGGCCCTGCAGTGAAACGTACCTACAATGAGTTCAAAACGCAAACGGTGCGTCAGTTACATATTGCGTATGTGTTACAATATGATTTGCAAACATTTCTTGAAAGGATGATTGAAAGTTCTGGGGTGAAGGGATGACAGGGTAAATGCTCTTTTGAGAAAAGGTGTTAAAGACATATTTTTCTCAATAAGTCAGAGGCGAGGTGACCTAATAGTAAGAACAAAGCACTATAGACCCTTTGCATAAATGGCGTCTAAATTTGAATAACAAAACTTGGTACATACCTTAGCCTCACATTAATGTGAAATTTCCTTTGTCTTGAAACATGAACGTGAGGCTACGGATGTACCAAGTATTGTTATTCAAATTTAGGCGTCATTTATGCAAAGGGTCTATGGACCAAGAATCCCCAGGCTCGAGCCCTTGCTGGGGTCATTTTGGGGCCTTGTGCAAAACCACTTTACTCTCACAGTGCCTCCCTGTACACAGGTGTATAAATGGGTAACGGAATATTTAATGTTTGGGATAATCCTGCTATACTAGCCTCGCATCCATTTATAAATTACAGAAACCGGGATACGCTACGCTTGTATAGACCGCACTTGTTCTGACCCAAATTTTAACAGTTTTCTTCAGTTCGAATAAATGTAGCCTGAAGAACCACTGCTTAGGGGACCAGTAAGAGCAAATAAATTGAGCTTCTCGAAATTTTTTATTGCCATTTTCCCTTAGTTTCCCTGGCTCGTTTTTTATCTCCTTAAGAGCGAATGCAGGGTAACAGAGTTCCTCTGGCATATAGGCCTTGTTCCAGCGATAAACTCTGTCGAGTTACTTTTAGAAATGATGACCAGCCCTCTGCGGGCAGATATGAATAACAATACTAGGTACATCCTTAGCCTCACATTCATGTTTCAAGACAAAGGAATTTTGACATGAATGTGAGGCTAAGGATGGATGAGTATTGTTGTTCACATTTAGGCGCCATTTTTGCAAAGGGTCTATTACCTACAGAATAGAGAGTAACGTGTTACCGTCTCAAGACTAAGAAAGAAAAGAAAGAGCATAAACAGACGCTTTTAAAATAAATAGATATTTCATAACTTACAGGCGTGGGTTCAACGTTCCGCCATTTCAGAGCACTCTCTAGCACAGCCCACTGGAAGTTCTTCAGGTAGAAATCGCGATATTCAGGTCTTCTTAGAAGTAGATTACTGTTTACGGCAGCTCCAAATGCAAACAGGTGCGATTTTTGCCTTACCTATAATGAAAATGAATTTAGTAAGCATTAGCCGCGGCTGACATGCAATTCAAAAGCATGTAACTACTGAGTTGTTTTGAAATAGGTTGTCTAAGAGACACAGTCAGCTTAAGGAACGTGCTCACCTGGACACCAGTAAAAAGTTCACCCCAATCTGAAATCAGAGTTCATCTGGAAATCCACTGTAATGTTTGCAGTGTTTTGCTTGATTTTCAAACGTTGTTTGAAAAACCTGTTTTTGAGTGTCCTTTTGTTCATCCTATGATATTATTTTTATCATATCTGATTAAAAACAGTATGGATAGCGTCTCAATTGTATGCAAATTAGCTATGAAATTGCATGTAATGCGCATGACTTTGTGTGCCAGCTGACTGTGTTCCTTACAACTCAAAGATACGCAACAATGCCGAAAAAGTCTTCTGACAGTAGTATATTGTTATATACTGTATATACTCTAAGAGGTTTCCTCTGAAATACCAACATTTCTGCACTGAGCTATCATTCAATTCAAAAGCCACGAAAACAGGTATTTGGACAAAGGTCGCACAAAAGCATAAAAGCAGATACATGTGCAAAACAATTCCGAAAGGTATAGAAGAGAACAGAAGGTAAGAAATACGAGCCCCGAATGCAAGATACACATCACTAAATAGAACCCGGACCTTTTCAGTAATTGAAACAATTCTCCTAACCAGCGTTGACTGCTGGGCATTTCGTGTATTTGAGACCATAAGAAGGTTCCAAATGGAATTTTTCAAAGGTCAAAAAAATGCCGTTATATTATAGTTTCTGACCTCACTTCAGTCTAGCCATAATTTTTCGAGAACTTAGAAATTTCATAATATGCTCAATGTCATGAAATCGGTCATGTACAAAATCAAACTGTCTATTTCGAAATAGGTTGTCTTTTCCAAACATATATAGGATAATCTCAAGAGGTTAAATTACAGGAATTTGCGCAAAAAAAAGGTCGTGAAAATATCTGACTGCAAGGCATTTAGTTTGTTTAATGAAGGAAAAGATAGCGACCACGAAGGGACTCGAACCCTCAATCTTCCGATCCGAAGTCGGACGCCTTATCCATTAGGCCACGCGGCCAGTCGCATGGAGGCAAGGAGTTTTAATTCTTACATTGGGGAGAAAATCAAAACAATTTTCTTGTAAATATGTCTGGGTAAAACTTTGCAATCTTCCTGCCAGGAGCAGACAGGCTTTCCGGTTGCGCTTGAAAATCCAGTAGGGCTTCCGTCAAAGAGGCTTGGGGCAGACAAGCCATTTCTCTATCTATCAACTGATTACAAGTGGGGTCCCCAGGGTCTGGTCTCAGGTGAGTGGGGTTTGCCGAAGAGAGAGACATTTTATCACTTAACTGGTCATTTTCTTTCCTTGCAAAACATGGCTTTGGCCACCCATGCCCTTCAGCCTGAGGGTTTTACTGTGTAAACTTATGATGCATCAATTCAATTCAGCTATATAAAGTTGTCTCAGAAAATTTATTTTGATAATAGTTATGACATAAGTGTCATAACTATAATCGCACAACTCGTAATAATGACAAGTTCGAAATCCCATCATTCAGGTCAGCCTCCGGCCAACGGACCTTCGCCTATAGAGCAGTATCCCTGTGGAACATGTTAGACGAAGACCTGAGAAACGCTACAACTGTAAAGGCCTTTAAGAAAGCCATGAAACTTGTAATGAATGAATGAATGATTGAGCGACAGTTAGAATTTAACAATATTGGCTTGTTGGATGTAGCTTGCATTTGCATTTTTATTTGTAAATAGGTACTGAAAAACCCTTTTGGGAGTATTTATTAAAGTTTATTATTATTATTATTATTATTATTATTATTATTATTATTATTATTATTATTATTATTACATCAACTGAGAAAATTTGAAATAATATAACGATTATTGTCTTCCTTTCATTAAAATTTCGCCCGGCCCTTTCAATAAAGAGATTAGGTTTCGACGAAAATAAGCTCATTCAAACCTTCAAGGAGTATTCTATGTTCGTCTAGAAATGCGAGCCCAAAATGCTAGATAGACGTACACTTATAATTAGTAAAGCCCGACCATTCGAAAAAAATCTCCGAACCAGCTTTGACTGCTGGGAATTTAGTATATTTGAGACCATAAGAAGGGTTCAATATGGAATTTTTCAAAGGTCAAAAACATGCGGTTGTATTGTAATTTATTGTAATTTTTCGAGAACGTCAGGAAATCGTTCAGCTACAAAGTCAAATTGTCTTTTTCGGAATCGTTTGGCTTTTCCAAACACACACAGGTTAAGTTACACTGACGAATCTCCGCGAAAAAAACCTGAAAATATCTGACTGCAGGGTCAGTATTAAGTTTGTTTAATGACGAAAAAGATAGCGACCACGAAGGGACTCGAACCCCCAATCTTCCGATCCGAAGTCGGACGCCTTATCCATTAGGCCACGCGGCCAATCACGTGAAGTTGTTAAATACTTTACATTCAGGGGAAATTTCTGACAATTCTCGGACAGACATGAAACAAGTAAAGGTATGATTTTGATGATGCTCAACGTCAAGAAATTCGTCAGGTAAAACTATAAAAAGATTGTTTTTTGAATCATATTGATTTGACAAAAAGACATAGGGGAATTAGAATAAAATTAATGATTCCTGAACATTTATTTCGTTTTAAACGAAAAAGAAAGCGACCACGGAGGGACTCGAACCCTCAATCTTCCGATCCGAAGTCGGACGCCTTATCCATTAGGCCACGCGGCCAATCACATGAAGGATGCTTTGCATTGGAAGGTAATAAAAAAAAAATTGTTGTAAGTATGACTTAATCTATAAAAACCGTGCCAGAATTTTTATACAGATATTAATATGATGATACTCAACAGCAGAAAATTCATCAAGTTAAAAAATAACAAACGTTTTTTGGGTTTTCCAGACAACCGTAGAATATTCTAAAGAGGTTAAAATGAAACTTTCCGCTTAAAAAATCTCTGAAGATTTTTGACTAGCGAGCATTTATGTTGTTTTGTGACCAAAAAAAGCGACCACGAAGGGACTCCAACTCTCAATCATCTGATCCGAAGTCGGACCTCTTATCTGTAAAGCCGCGCGGCCAATCACGCGACGGAAAAAGCTCTTTAATGCCTTGCATTTGCAGGAAATCAAACAAGAAGAATTGCTGTAAATATTTATGTAATTTACAAAAACTGTGTCACAATTTTTATACAGGTATGATTATAATGATGCTCAACAGCAGAAAATTCGTCAGGAAAAAAGAAAAATAAGAAACGTTTTTGGCCTTTCCAAACAACCCTAGAATATTCTTTAGAGGTTTAAATGAAACTTTTCGCTTAAAAAATCTGTGAAAATTTTTGACTACAGAGCATTTATTTTGTTTTCTGACGAAAAAGAAAGCGACCACAAAGGGACTTGATTCCTCAATCTTCCGATCCGAAGTCGGACGCCTTATCCATTAGGCCAAGCGGCCACTCACATGAAAGAAAAGGCTCTTTAATTCGTTGCATTTGGAGGAAATAAAAAAAGAATTGTTGTCAGTATGTCTTAAGGACGTTCGCGCCCATTGCTACTGCGTATCTCTAGTGCGCACGCTATTCATTGGTCACTCGCGTGCCACGTCATTTTCAAGCGCGCGCACCGAGTCGAAAACTCAACAAAATATAAAGCTAATGACCTTTGCGTTAACTTTGTGTGCGAATATTTTTGTTGGATGCTCGGTGACCCCCACTTTTTTTTCGGCAGATCACTTCCTTTTCTAATTCTTTCCCTTATACTAAAAAAAACAAAAAAAATCTGTACGTGGGAAGTTTTAATTATTTCTCATATACTATTCAAATGGGGTCGAATTGGTACATGGATACAGGTTTGCGTAACTTAGAATTTGTATTTTTTTTAAGGCTGATTCTAGCTGATTTAATGACATATGTGGCAAAGATCTATCAAATAGGCCTATATGTGCTGTGTTAAACACACATAACTTAGATATGATTCTTCAACTTAAATATATGCCGATAGTAATGAATCCGGAAAGAATCGCCTCGAATGACTGGAAATCTTAGAAATGCTATGGTCTGAGGTACGCCTTATCTTCAAAACGAGTTCGGTGACCCCCGATTTTTTTTTACGTTTTTAATCTAATCTTATCATTTTCTACCTGCAGACAAAGTTTTAAAAAAATCTGTTCGTGGGAATTTTTTTGGCGCGAACGTCCTTAACTTATAAAATTCGTTTCAAATTTTTTTATAAAGGTGTGACTTTTCCAAACAACCGTAGAATACTCTAAAGAGGTTAGAATGGTACTTGCCGCCTAAAAAATCTGTAAAATGTTTCGACTGCATAGCATTTCTTGTGTTTTTTTAGACGAAAAAGAAAGCGACCACGAAGGGACTCGAACCCTCAATCTTCCGATCCGAAGTCGGACGCCTTATCCATTAGGCCACGCGGCCAATCACGTGAAGGAAAAAGCTCTTTATTGCCTTGCATCTGCAGGAAATCAAAAAAAGGATTAATGTAAATATGTATGTCTTAATCTATGAAAACCGTGTCAAAACTTTATAAAGGTATGATTATGATGATGCTCAATATCAGGAAATTCGTCAAGTAAAAGGTTTACAGGCTTATTTACGCTTATTTTTTGCACTATTTACAAATAATTATTTCTACATAAAAGTACATTACAAGGACGAGTCTTGAGCAAACTAAATTACACAAATAAGAAAAAAAAAGTGCGCAGAGACCAAAGTGGCTTAAGCTTTCGAGTTGGTCACTGCCACAGACAATTCCTTGAAATGAGCATGTACATTAGAGGCATTTAAAGAACAAAGCTTAGAACACATAAGTTGCATTTAAATAGAATACATATATTAATAGTAGTTAATAATAAAAACAAAACAAGACTATGGGTTGACTACATTTTAGAGACAGATTAAGTATTTAAAAGATACATCTTATATATACTGCTCATAGAAACGGTTAAAAGAAAGTGTTTTTAATTCTAAGGGGATAGATTCCCAGATTTTGGATGCTACGAAAGAAAACGTAGTAGCACTATAATTGTTACTTATACTCAGTATATAAATATTAAAATTAGTCGTAAGTCTGGTATTATAGCTATGGAACTCGGAAGCTAGTGTACGCTTTCGAAAAAAAGTATTGCTGGGATGTTTGTGGAGTCATTTTTGATTTTATGTATTACCACCGTTTTCGTGATACGCGACTTTGGAAAACAAAACACCCGCGGAAACGTTTCCAAAATTTCCGTCAGTCTTGCGTGTTCTCGACAGATCGGATCAAAATCCACCAATCACAGCCCCTAGTGTGACCTTCAGACCTTCTTTACGTCATGCTAGCAGGCTGTGATTGGTGGATTTCGATCCGATCTGTCGATAATATGTATGATTGACGGAAATTTTGGAAACGTTTCCATGGGTGTTTTGTTTTCCAAAGTCGCGTATCAACGAAAACGGTGGTAAAAGAGCTAAAATGTAGTAAATGTTTTCTAGCGAATGTGAGGATTTGCAAAAGATTGTAATAGGACATATAACACTATCCCTGCTATGAGCAAAGAATGTGCTACGTACACATACAAAGAGATACACACCCACACACAAAAAAACCAAACGTTTCTGTCTTTTCCAAACCACAGTAGAATACTCCAAAAGAAGTTAGAATAAAACTTTCCACCTAAAAAATCTGTGAACATTTTTGACTACAGAGCATTCTTTTTGTTTTGTGACGAAAAAGAGAGCGACCACGAAGGGACTCGAACCCTAAATCTTCCAATCCGATGTCGGACGCCTTATCCATTAGGCCACGTGGCCAATCATGTGAAGGAAGAAGCTCTTTAATTCCTTGAATTTGCAGGAAATCAAAAAAGGATTGCTGTGAATATGTCTTCTCTACTTGCGCAAATCCCATAATACACCTCTTTTACCCCACAAAAATTTGCACAGGCATTGTTTTAGATTACTCTTGGGACATGTTCATGTCCTAGGAGAAATTGCAAACAGTAAGTATGCAAATTGTTTGGGGGGTAAAAAAGGTGCATTATGGTATTGTGCAAGTAGTGAATGTCTTTATTTATGAAAACCATGTCAAAACTTCATAAAGGTATGATTATGACGACGGCCAACGTCAGGAAATTCGTCCAATAAAAACTACAAACGTTTTTAGGTTTTTCAAACATCAGTAAAATACTGAACATACAAGAATTGTTGTCAACAGGTCTTAATTTATAAAAACCGTGTCGAAATTTTTCATGATAAAGGTATGATTCCGCGATGACGCTCAACATCAGGAAATTCGTCTAGTGAAAAAATAAAAAAACGTATTTGGCAGTTCCAAACAACCGCAGAATACTTTAAAGAGGTAAGAATAGGACTTTCCGCCTAAAAAATATGTCAAAAATATTAATTTTTGACTGCTGAGCAGCTTTTGTGTTTCGCGACGCGAAAACAAAGCGACCACAAAAGGACTCGAACCCTCAATCTTCCGATTCGAAGTCGGACGCCTTATCCATTAGGCCACGCGGCCAATCACATGAAGGATAAAGCTCTTTAATGCTTTGTATTGGGAGGAAATAAAATAAAAAAATTGTTGTAAGTATATTTTAATTTATAAAACCCGTGTCAATATCTCCTCAACAGCAGAAAATTCATCAAGTGAAAAACAACAACAACGAACAAACGTTCTTGCCCTTTTCCAAACCACCGTAGAACATTCTAAATGGGTTAAAATGAAACTTTCCGCTTAAAAAATCCTTAAAAAATTTTGGCCTCCGAGCATTTAATTTGTTTTGTGACGAAAAAGAAAGCAACCCCGATTTGCTAATGTTTTGGCAAACCATGTTAGAAAATTCTAAAGAGATTAGAATGGGACTTAGCGCTGAACAAATCGTAAAAAGTTTTAAAAGTGCTGAGCATTCTTGTTTTATGACGAAAAAGAAAGCAACCATGAAGAAACTCGAACCCTCTTAATCTTCCGATCCGAAGTCGGACGCCTTATCCATTAGGCCACGCGGCCAATCACATGATGAAAAAACATTTTCAATGCCTTGTATTTGGAGGAAATCAAAGAAAAAATTTTTGTGGATACGTATGTCTTTATTTACGAAAACTGTGTCCAATTTTTTATAAAGGTATGATTTTGATGAAGATTAAAAACAGGAAATTCGTCAAGTAAAAAATAACAAACGTTTTTGGCTTTTCCAAACAACAGTGGAAAACTCTAAAGAGATTAGAATGGCACTCAGCGCCGAAAAAAATCTTTAAAAATTTTAAAGTGCTGGGCATTCATTAGTTTGCTTTATGACGAAAAAAAGCGACCACGAAGGGACTCGAACCTTCAATCTTCCGATCCGAAGTCGGACGCCTTATCCATTAGGCCACGCGGCCAATCACATGAAGGAGGAAATCAGAATTCTTGTAGATATGCAAGTATTAATTTCCGAAAACCACGTCAATTTTTTTTATAAAGTTATGATTTTGATTATGCTCAACGTCAGGAAATTCGTCAAGTTAAAAAAAAAAACTTTTTTAGCTTTTCCAAAAAACCACAGAATACTCTAAAGAGGTTGGGATGGGACTTTCAACCAAAAGAATCTGTGAAAATTTCACAGTGCTGAGCATTTAATTTTGATTTATCACGAAAAAGAAAGCGACCACGAAGGGACTCGAACCCTTAATCTTCCGATCCGAAGTCGGACGCCTTATCCATTGGGCCACGCGGCCAATCACGTGAAGGAAAGAGGTGTATAATGTTATCCATTGGGAGGAAATCAAACATGTATTTTTGTAGATATGTATGTCTTAAAAGTAAAAGAAATTACAAACGTTTTAACTTTTCCAAACAACCATAAAATACTCTAAAGAAGCTTGAATGGGCTTGTCAACCAGAGTTCTGAGCATTTCTGTTTTATAACGAAAAAGAAAGCGACCACGAAGGAATTCGAACCCTGAATCTTCCGATCCGAAGTCGGACGCCTTATCCATTAGGCCACGCGGCCAATCACATGAATTAAAAAGTTCTTAATGCCTTTCATTTGGAGGAAACCAAAAAAGAATTCTTGTAGATATGGATGCGTTAATAATGAAAACCGTGTCAATTTTTTTTTCGATATGATGCTCAACGTCAGGAAATTCTTTATTAAGTAAAAAGGTAACAAATGTTTTTAGCTTTTCCAAACAACCATAGAATACTCTAAAGAGGTGTGAATGGGACTGACAACCCCCCAAAAATGTGAAAATTTTAGACTACTAAACATTTATTTGTTTTGTGACTAAAAAGAAAGCGACCACGAAGGGACACGAACCCTCAATCTTCCGATCCGAAGTCGGACGCCTTATCCCGGCATTAGGCCACGCTGCCAATCACATGAAGGAAAAAGCTCCTCAATGCCTTGCATTTGAAGGAAACCAAAAAAGGAATGTTGTAAATATGTATGTGTTAATGAAAACCGTGTCAAAAGTTTTTAAATGTGTGATTGTGATTGTGCTCAACGTCAGGAAATTACAAACGTTTTGGCTTTTGGAACCGTAGAATTCTCTTTAGAGGTTAGAATGGAACTTTCCGCCTAAAAAATCTGTAAAAAAGTTTTGACTGCTGAGCGTTTATTGAGTTTTGTGACAAAACAAAACGACCACGAAGGGACTCGAACCCTAAATCTTCCGATCGGAAGTCGCGGAGGCCTTATCCAATAGGCCACGTGGTCAGTCACATGAAGGAAAAAGCTCTTTAATGCCTTGCATGAAGAGGCAATACAAATTTAGGAGGAAATTAAAAAAAATTCTTGTAGATATGTAAGTATTAATTTATGAAAACCGCGTCAATTTTTTTTATAAAGTTATGAGTTTGATTTTGCTCAACGTCAGGAAATTCGTCAAGTAAACATAATAAAAGACATTTTCAGCTTTCCCAAATAACTATAAAATACTCTTAAGAGGTTTGAATGGGACTTTCAACCAAAAAAATCTGGGAAAATTTTAGACTACTGAGCATTTATTTTCGTTTTGTGACTAAAAAGAAAGCGACCACGAAGGGACTCGAACCCTTAATCTTCCGATCCGAAGTCGGACGCCTTATCCATTAGGCCACGCGGCCAATCACGTGAAAGAAAAAGCTCTTTAATGCCTGGCATTAAGAGACAATAAAAACAGAAATTGCTGTAAATATGTATGTCTTAATTTTATAAAGGGATGATTATGATGATGCTAACCATCAGGGAACTCGTCAAATACAAAAATAACAAACGATGTTGTGTTTTCCAAACTACCCTAGAATAGGTTTAAAGGGTAATTTCCACCAAAAAAAACTGTGTAAAATTTAGACTGCTGAGCATTTAGTTTGTTTTATGACGAAAAAGAAAGCGACCACGAAGGGACTTGAACCCTCAATCTTCCGATCCGAAGTCGGACGCCTTATCCATTAGGCCACGCGGCCAATCACATGAAGGAGGAAATAAAAGAAAAATTCTTGTAGATATGTAAGTTTTAATTTATGAAAACCGTGTCAATTCTTTTATAAAGCTATGATTTTCATATGATGCTCAACGTCAGGAATTTCTTTAAGTAAAAAAGCAACAAACGTTTTTAGCTTTTCCACACAACCATAGAATACTCTAAAGAGGTTTGAATGGGACTGTCAACCCAAAAATTAAATCTGTGAAAATTTTAGACTACTGAGCATTTATTTTGTTTTGTGACTAAAAAGAAAGCGACCACGAAGGGACTCGAACCCTCAATCTTCCGATTCGAAGTCGGACGCCTTATCCGTTAGGCCACGCGGCCAGTCACATGAAGGAATGTGCATTAGAAGAAAATTAAAGCAGTTGTCTTTTAAATATTTATGTTTGGTGACAGGCATTGAACATTGAGAAGAAACCTTTTTGCAAGTGAGGAAAAATAGTCATAAAGTGAAATTTTGTTTTAAAGACACATAACATAACCTCAAGAGGTTAAATTACGGGAATTTCCATCAAAAATTCGTGAGAAGGCAAGGCAGTTAGTTGGTTTAATGACGAGACACCGTTCTAAACATTTTAGCAGCTATCATTCAATTCAAAAGAACGTGAAAGCTTCATCGACAAAGCCGGCTCGTTGAACATAAGCGTAAAAGCATATGTATGGCCAGTGATACAGTATTCTATTGTCACTAACTTGAGGCTTAGTGCTACAGCAACGAGGAAGAAGAACGTGCTAGCTGTCTCCGTCTATCAACAGTGAAGCACTTACGTACAGCAGCTTTCGGTATTGCTGCACATGCCTTTACAATTTATTTTTAGTTTTTTTAAACTTCTTAAAGACGCCTTGTAAACAAATGTAAACTTTTGATTGGTTTATGTTACATTCAATTCGTCTTTTAAAAATCATTTACATAAGAGTTATGATACCAAAAGACAAACTGAAATAATGAATTTTCAAATGCCGAAAACATGAGGTGGTTAAGTGTATTCGCTCAATTAGCTAGCACACAAGCAAATTTATTGAAACGGAAGAAAGAGTTTGCATCAGCTACAACACCAGTTTTTTTTCGGAATTGCTTTGCTTTTTTAAACAAACAGAGAACAATCGCAAGAGGTTAAATTAGGAGATTTTCCGCCAAATATTCGTGCAGGCATTTAGTTTGTTTGAAGACGAAAAAGAAAGCGACCACGAAGGGACTCAATCTTCCGATCCGAAGTCGGACGCCTTATCCATTAGGCCACGCAGCCAATCACATAAAGGAAAAAGCTCTTTTATGCCTTGCCTTCGAAGGAAATATAAAAAAGGAATTGTTTTAAGTATGTATGCCTCAATTTATACAAACCGTGTCAATTTTTTTATCAAGTTATGATGATTCTCGACGTTAGGAAATTCGTCAGTGAAAAAATAATAAACGTTTTTCGCCTTTCAGACCATAGAATACTCTCAAGAGGTTACAATGGGACTTTCCACCAAAAAAATCTGTAAAAATTTCATACTATTGAGCATTTGTTTTGTTTTGTGACGAGAAAGAGAGCGACCAAGAGAGAACTCGAACCTTCAATCTTCCGATCATAAGTCGGCCGACTTATCCATTAGGCCATCCGGCCAAACATATGAAGCAGAAAGCTCTTAAATGCCTTGCATTTGGAGGCAATCAAAAAAGAATTTTTGTAAATATGTATGTTATATTTTATGTAAAAAGGTGTCAAATTTATATAGGTATGATTATGACGAGATTAGAATGGGACTTAGCGCCGAACAAATCGTAAAAAGTTTTAAAGTGCTGGGCAT